>CM075013.1:23716529-23757587 GCA_037576675.1 Pangasius sanitwongsei | reverse complement strand
GATCGGTGCCTTGCTCAAGGGTCTCACCTCAGTCATGGTATTGAGGGTGGACGAGAGCGCTGGTCATTCACTCCCCCACCTACAATCCCTGCCGGACCCGAGACTCGAATCCACGACCTTCGGGTTCACCTTCGGGTTACAAGTCCGACTCTCGAAACCATTAGGCCACAACTGCCCCCACGATGAGCGATGAGTGATGAGCGATGAGCTCATATATTTTAGATCATGAGCAGATCCTTTTTTTCACCACACTTTTGCCTTTCCATCACCTTGATAAAAGATAATCTTGGTTCCAGAACTTTTGTGGCTCATCTCTGTATTTCTTTGTGAATTCCAATCTGACCTTCCTATTGTTACTGCTGATGAGTGGTTTGCATCTTGTGCAATGGCCTCTATGTTTCTGCTCTTGTTGTCTTTTTTGAATGGTGGACTGTGATACCTTCAGCCCTCCCTGTGGAGGTTGTTGATGCTGTCACTGACTGTTGTTTTTGGGTTTTTCTTCATAGCTCTCACAATGTTTGTCATCATGCTGTTGTTTTCCTTGGCCGACCTGTTTGATGTCCATCTGTTATTACACCAGTGGTTTCTTTCTTTTACAGGACTTTCCAAATTGTTATATTGGCTATGCCCAGTGCTTCTGCAATGGCTCCGATTGAGTTTCTCTCTTTTCTCAGCTTCAAAATGGCTTGCTTTTCTCTTATAGACAGATTTTTGGCCTTCATGTTGTTTTATCCTTTTTAAAAATGTAGTCTTAACAAGCAAAACCCAGGGCTCAAACATGTTTCAATATATTTGATCAACTGAAAAATGGGTGAATTCAAACAAAAGGTGCCATGTTCTAAGTTGTTTAACACATTCAGACATAAATATCAAGAAATGTAATCTGAAATTCTGGTCTATCTTCAGTGTATAGCAAAAACAAAAGGAATTGGCCTTGCCTTTCCAATACTTTCAGAGTAGACTGTATATTTTTATTCAGAGTTTTTAAATCATTACAGCATTTCTAAAAGAGAATTTGTTTTGGCAATTGATGTTATTCATAATAGATTTACTATAATTTTAAAGGCTTATATTAAGTCCATCAATGTTTAATCCACAAAATTCACTGTAATGTTGTGAAAGGACACTTATGCACAGTACAGATCAGGCAAAAAAAGTCAAAAAAGCATTATAAAAATGCATGTTGCAAATCAAGCAGGGGACACAGATTTTTAAAAACTTTTTAGGTGTCAGCTTTTATTTAAATAGTATTTAAAATAGTAACTAAAAACTGTTTATTAGTTACTATTTGTACCCTTTTTTAAGCTGACTATTTATAACTCCTTTTAGGTGCTGTTCAGGGCCACTCTAAAAAGCAGTAGAAGTTTGTCAGGTTAAGGCCCTGGCATCACATCAGAGACAGAGAGAGATAACAGATTGTTAGGTATGTTCTTATCTTAAAGAGAGTGCATGTGGGGACTCTGGCAGGTATTTTAGGTAGCTTTGGCAGCATAAGTAAAAAGGTGTATCCTACATCCTGCATAAAAGTGGGGTGTCACAGAATCAAAACAACCCAGTTTACAAAACTATCTATGGCCATGGACCCCCTAGATCTGTGTCTTTACCTATGAGAAAAGCAATTTAATAAAAATGCCTCATAAAACAAATAGGTTTTCAGCCTAGACATAAAGATTAAGACCGTTCCATAACAGAGGGGTTTTGTATGAATAAACTATTTCCCTATAATTTTGCCCAGAGGTAGCATATATAAAGAAAAGAGCAGTGGGCCTAAAACAGAGTCTCACTATTTACATCTACAAACTGATAACGATCAGTCAAATAAGACCTGAGCCAGGAGATGGCCGTTCCCTTAATGCCTACTATGTTGTCTAGTCTATAGAGGAGAATAGCATGATCAATGGTATCAAAAACTGCAGTAAAGTCAAGCAACAGAAGCAAGGAGACACAACCCTGATCAGAGGCCAGTAGTAGGTCATTTACCACTTTAACCAGCGCTGTCTCTGTGCTATGATGACACCTAAATCCTGACTGATACATTTCATGAATGTTATTCCTATGTAGGTATGAGCATAGCTGCCCATAGTATCTTGGAGATCCTATCTTTTCTAGGATCCTGGAGATAAAGGGGAGGTTTGATATTGGCCTATAGTTGGACAATTGACAGGGGCTGAGGTAAGGTTTTTTTAATCAGGGTTTTGATAACTGCTAGTTTAAAAGATTTAGGTACATAGCCAGTGCTAAGGCAAGAGTTGATTATTTTTAGAAGAGGTTCGATTGGTTCTGGATATAATTATATTATTATTTACAGATCTCTACATAGATAGTTGTCAAATTGTCTGATTTTAAGTTAATGCTCAGAATTTTCTGTTTAATTCACATTTTCTGGGAAAATTCATATAGTCATTACTACTACATGAAAAAATTCATAAAGGCATTGCTACTACATATAGTAGTGCTTTCACAACTGTCTTATTCCTTTATATTTGGATTGATTTACAAACGTCCATTTGAGACATTTTTCAGAAAAAAGTAGAAAGAGTCAAAAGTTTCTTGGTGTGCACATCACAGAGGAATTCTCCTGGACTCTCAACACCACCTGCCTAACCAAGAACGCCCAGCATTGTCTCTACTTCCTGCAGAGGTTGAAGAGAGCTAACCTCCCACCTCCCATCCTCACCACCTTCTACAGAGGGACAATAGAAAGTGTCCTGACCAGCTGTCTCACCGTCTGGTATAGGAATTGCACAGTTTAAGACTGCAAGACCTTACAGAGAATTGTGAGGACATCTGAGAAGCTCATCAGGGTCTCTCTACCCACCATCACCGCCTCCTTCAACAAGCGCTGCATCCGTAAGGCCACCAGCATTGTGGATGACCCCTCCTATCTACTTACCTGGACTAATCGAAACATCTCAACAGCTACCACTGCACATCCATCACTGCACACCTGCACTGCACTTTATTGGACACATTAAATATTATGATTCTCACTTTACTATTATGACTCTTTTATGGGGTTAACACAGTCCATTGCTGCTATAACAGTCAATAGTTTGCAGACAATTGTTGCACTAGTATTTCCACTCACCACTGTTGTCCTGTCAAGTAGACATGCACTGACCGGTGTATCTATTGTGCTGTGCATTTACTGTATTGTTTCCACTCGTCTCACACTGTCGTGTATTTGCACTTTATGTGGTCCGGTGTACTGTGCCACTGTATTATTAATGTTATCCACCATGATCCTGGGGAAACTTTTCGTTCCAATGTATTCAGGCTATATAGAGGAACGACAATAAACACTTGCTGTGACTTGACTTGATGTGTAATTTACATTCACAGGAATACTTTTCCTTGTGACATCAGGCTAAGGTCAATGGCTGTGTTGAGTAGCTGTTCTGTGGACATTCCCACCCACAACAGCATCTTATGTAAGAGCATTTGGCTACAGGCTAGCAGAAGTACAGTGGGAGTTCACAGACTGTGGTTCTCAGCTGCAGAACCACACATTTTTAGCACTTACGTGAGTTGAAATATACGTGAGCCAAACACATGGGCGAGTACAGTACATGCAAATTATGGGTATGACACCATACCTCTTCATATGAAAGCAACTGTTTATAAAAACTTAAACTGAACCTCATGCAATGCTTAATTTAGCTAGTTGTTATACTAGTGGTATGATTAGTTGCATTATGGACAAAAATAAAAGATAAAAACAGATCTTTTATCTCTTTCAGATAATGCTTTCTAAAAACTTTAGTGATTTTGATAGCTGCACAGTATGCTGTAGGCTAAATATGGAAATGCTTGACTACTGCTCCATTATGATACTTTGAGTCTACTCAGTACAACTGTCCTTTCCCCTGTAAGATCTAAACAATCATAGACATTCTAATATGGTCATGAATTTCAGGCAATGTTAGTAAGATTCACAGATGCTACTCAGCCACCCACGAAGCCTCTTCTATGTCTGAATTTGAATAGTGTGTGGGTGGTTATTGTGTGATACTGCAGAATTAGATTCACAGCTTTCCTTGTCATACACACGCACATACGCACACCCACCCACCCACACACACACACACACACACACACACACACACACACACACACACACAGTAGTTTAATCCTTAAAGATTCCACCTGCTCTTGCACAGAATTCGTTTCCTATCATTCACATTTAGCCTGCTGGCATACGGCTGTGCCATGCTCATGCATGAAAATGTACATTCACAATGTTCTTATGTTTGAAAAGACATGCTCTCACATTCATCCTGCTCACTCTCATGCTCAGTACTTCTTCCCTCTCTCAAATTCTCAGTGAAATAATGCTGCATTTGCCTTATCTTCAGAGTTTAGAATTCTGAGTTCAGGCTTCTCATTATAATTTTCAAGCTTGGAATATTTGAGCTACAAAGTGGGGGAAAAAATGGACAACTCCATGAAAGCTTGTGTTTTGTTAGCAGTAAGCTAGCCAGCTAGTATTAGTGATCATTAGTTTCACTTTGTAGTGCATGATTGATCATACATTGTGGCAATCATATTTGTATTAGCACAAACAACTAATGTTTCATAAATAGATGAAATGAAATTGTATAACAACCACCATAACTATTCAGCAGTAGCTCCCTTTGGGTCACATTGTGTGTAATGCAATTGCCTCCTGTATCTGTATTGCTCCAAATATTTGGATCTCTATCTGTATTTAGATATAAAAGGGAAGTGGGCATGTTTAGACTGGCATTTTTTTTCGAGGATGCCTGGATGCACTGCTGCTGTGAGTCAAAATGATGTCTTTCAAGCAGCATTTTATTCTAATGCCTGTATGATTTACCAGGAAGATTTTCTTTTAATAATGATGGAGAACGTTTATTTAAGAGAGATGAACAACACACATAATGACCATGCAAGTTAATAATTTAAAAAATAATTGAAATGATGATTTTTTTTCAGAGTCTGCAGCAGAGATGTGCTGCCCTGTTTACAGCACATGGTCTGCATAAATAAAAGTATATGTCATTTGTGAATTTCAGGCCAGTTTTTACAGGAATATGGTAGAAATATGGTTTTATTTTGGAGATAAGTATCTTCAGTAATCACTTTATCCTGATTCTTATCCTGATCCTGAGCCAATCCTGGGAACATTGTGTGCGAGGCAGGAATACACACTGGGTGGGATGCCAGTCCATCACAGGGAACCATGCACACACACATACACACACACCTAGGGAGAATTTATTGTTGCCAGGTCACCTACTGACATGGAGAACATGCGTTATTGGTACTCTGTAAAACTTTTTCTGACAGAAATGATGGCACTATGCTATATTCATATAGCTGCTTTCATATATCATGTTTATATTTATATGCTCTACTTGTATTTATATTAAATTTACTAAAGTCAGAGAAGACAATAAATAAGGGTTTTGAATTATATCTGGATGCAAGATCTTCTGCAGTGCTTGATATTTTTTCTATGTTTATAAGACTTTCTGGAATTTTACTAGGATTTAAGAGCTATCTGACCTCGAAATAGTAGACTCATTTGGGTTCCGGTCAGGTGATTGCTATTACCAGTCAAATCTTTTTATTAATGAACCTTCTAGTCCAGCTAGCCTTTGAGCTAGAATCTTATAATGAATGTCCGGAGGGATATGCTGTGCACTTTTCCATAACATGATTCATGGTTCTTGTCAGTCATGTCTTGATATTACTATGTTTACCAGTGCATCAGAGACAGCGCTGGTTAAAGTGGTAAATGACCTTCTACTGGCCTCTGATCAGGGTTGTGTCTCCTTGCTTGTGTTGCTTGACCTTAGTGCAGCTTTTGATACCACTGATCATGCTATTTTCCTTGAAAGGCTAGAAAATGTTGTTAAGGGAACGGCCCTCTCTTGGCTCAGGTTTTATTTGACTGATCGTTATCAGTTTGTAGATGTAAATGGTGACTTTTCTACGCATACTAAGTCTCGCCAAAACATTTCCAGGTATGCAACCGGACACGCCCCTCCGCTAACCAATAAGTGTTCAGCCAAAGCATAGCACTGCATATACGCACAATATGTAGTTAGCTTGTGGGAGGACTGAGCACCAGCATGTCTCTTCATGCCAAGTTTACCCATGATTCACCTTTCTGCATCGCGATGCAAAGATGCAAATACACATTAAAGCAAAAGTATAAACCAGACTTAACAACCCAGCAACAGACATATGGCTAACCAGATACGAATATCAAACTATTTCAGTCATCTCTGGGACTTTCAACCTGATTCAAAGTTGCTGATTTTTCTTGAATCCCATAATTTCCATTTTTAAATATTTACTTCCCTTTAAGCATCAGAACCTTTTTGTTGTAAGACTTCTGCAAATAAATCTGACAAAAATTTTTTTTTTTAGATTTTGACTCTGGAGTACACACTGGTCCTGGAGTAACCTCTGTCCTGCACCTTTTAATAGTTTCCCTGCTCTAACACACCCACTTCCACTCAGGAAGGGCTGTTCGTTTTCTGATTAGTTGAATCAGGTGCGTTAGAGCAGGGAAACTACTAAAAAGTGTAATGTAATTCATGAGACACGGCCATTCCCTCTTTCAGAAGTCTTTGTGACAATGCCAGAACATTCCTGCTGTATGTTTTTTTCCGCAGCATAGACTTTTTAGACAATCCCTAAAATACCTATTAGGCGGTAGAGGGAGTTTAGAAGGCATGCAGCAGTCATGGTGGAAAGAGGAGGAGAGAAGCACCTTCTATTATGCACAGCCAGGCAAAAATATGTCTCTTGCTGAAAAACAGCAGTCTTTGTCTTCCACAAACACACACTGTGCACACACTTTTCCAGCAAGTGCATATGCTCCCACCCCCAACAGCTCTTTAGTGGGGAAGTGTGTGTCCTGTGCCTGATATCCAGTGGGATCCAGCAGTGAGAAACAAAGGAGCAGGAGGAAGATTAGTCATGCATAGAATCTCACTGCACTCTGACTCTGAAACGATCAGCAAACTGTGACTGTGAAAAAAAGAATACATCAGAAGAGCAAGGACTTTCTATCTGCATCTGGGAGCCTCATGAGAAGATTCCAGTGGAAACTCAGGAGAGGAACAATCTGAATGGAGACACTTGCACACCTTTCAAATATTGCTGATGTGAATCTCGTCAAGGGTCAGTTCTGGGTAAGCATCCATCCATTCTAACACAGCATTAATACTGTTAGAGGATTGATGTGGGAATCTGCATGCTCTGTTGACTTCATACATTGCATGAATGATTGTGGTTTCTTCATGTGAGATCTTGCAAAAATGCTGCAAGATTGTTGATCAATTACTGAGATCGCTGACAGTAATGGAAGCACGTTAAATATGCCTCAATGCTCTTGAGGGAAATTTCAAGGGTTACTTAAAAAATATGTAGTACATCATGCTTACCACTTTGCTTAACAGTCACTCAAGCATACTGGATATATGCCATCTTGTTTCTTGATTTTGGGATATGTTCCTACTTCCAATTGTTATAAACTCACAAGAGGTAAATAGAAATTGGCCTGATTTATTGGCTCTACAAGCCACTTATACCATCCACTATACTCAACTTTTTTCTTCTACACCTGTCGTGGCAAATACTTCTGCAAATCAGAATAAGAAAATGAGTTACAAAGACAAGGGGCTCTGGATGCCAAAAATCTATGGACTTTATTGAATCAAACAACAAAGCCGATTATTATTTCACTTTCCCCTTCTCAGTTTTAACCCTGGCGAGAGTTCAGTCAGTTTATGTTTTCAAAAACAACATTAGCCTTCACCTTAAAAACACCACCTATAAGGTCACACCAGTCCGTTCTCACAGAAACATCCCTGCAGGATCATAGGCATAAACTCACCCTTCTAAATGTACTAGAAATGGTACGGTGTAGTATATAAACGAAGCTCTGAAAGTTAATACATGAGGTGATTTAAGGTCACTTTTCAATACTGTTGCATAGATACTGATTGACATAATACTGATTAACAAATGATATTGATATAGATAACAGGAAAATTCCTCCATACATCATTTATCTAAATGTCTGCAATTGTGGTATACATCATCTCTAGAATATATTTCTAAATAGGCAATGTTGTGTTGTAATATTTATATATTTAAACACATCTATTTAGTACTAGGGGTGTAGCAATACACAAAATTCAAATTCAATTATGATGGGGTCTTGATATGATGCATTTTTTGATGCATTGCCAGAATATGCCTTCGTGCCATTTTCAGTGGATTAAAACAAACCACATTATACAAGTGCATTAATTGAAATATTTGTGTTCAGACTCCTAGCAGGGTATAACAAAACAAAATCTGTGCATTAAACATGGCTAAACATAGCTCTCTGGCCAAGCTTTCACTGGGGTGCAGGTTTGCCAGGTCTCAGTGAAATTTCTCCCCTTGAGTACTCTCAAAAACTGCACACATAGACCTGAGACTAGTACAGAAAGTTTGGGGAAAAAGGGCAGTCTTTTTTTATATTTGCATTGGAAGCAAGTTCACTGTGTTGCACCCACATTTCTGATTTGTTGTTTCAAAAGTAGCCCAACTTGGTGTTTAAAAAAAAAAAAAAAATGCAAGTCTACTGATGTAATTGAAAAGGGGGCGTGTATAATATAAGCATGGGGTGCCTTATTTCACATTCTGCTAGGTGTGCTGTGAAAGTCAGGCAGTTCTCTGTCGGTCAAATGTATTTTTCTCCACTATACCAAATATAGCGACAGCCATGTACCTCCCATTCCCAGTGATTTATTTAACCTTGATTTGAATCCACTGGGAAATGATGTTTTAAAGCAGCAGAGAGAGAGAGAGAGAGAGAGAGAGAGAGAGGTATTGGTGCAGGGCAGTATGCCGGTACAGTGGCAGGCTCACAGGCTTTTTCAGAGGAGTGTGGGCTTGATTAAGTTGAAATGTTTATTACATCTCGCACAGTATTTTACGATAAATAGCCTACTTTATTATACAGCCTGTTAAATGTATTGTTTGATACAAAGATGTATTGAATTGAGAGCCTTGTATTGTTACAGCGATATCACGTACCATAGAGATATTTTAATATTAAATAAAATGGTTGTTTGAATTGCTTGAATTTACCATCACACTGGTAATATTCAGAGGAGCACTATGCCTTATTGGACAGTGATATATGGCCAGGAGGTATGTGGTATGTGAGATGTAAATGAGATAGAAAACCTGTCGTTTCTGTCATGGACTATTTCTAAACTGTACATAACTTTTTTTTTGTGATAGAACTAATCATTAAACATTTGTGTGTTACTGTTTTCAATACCTGCTAGAAAGCCATTTGTTACATCTATCACTAAAACACCATAGCAACTCCATGACTCATCCTTGGTGCTTGACCCCCACTTCTCTGCTTGCAGCTATATTTACATAACTTATTTACATAACTCGGAGACCTGCTCGGGCCGAAAGCCTCTGCCACCATGTGAATGAATTGAAGAGATTGTTTTTAACAGACCTATTCCTTGATTTGCCTCCCATCGTTTTTAAAACATTTACCGCAAGCAGCCCCTCTGCAGCCTCCTTGATATGTTGCATAAGCTGAAATTGAACTCGTGTAAGCCAGCATCATGATTAGTGATTGGCTAAAAAATAAATAAAATTAACATTTTATGGCTACATGAGTGCATTCTAGTGCCCCATGTAGAAAACTGCAATGATGTGAAAATCCCTCCTTTTTTTTTTTTTTGTAGCTGGAAGTGTAATGTATTGCATTGTGAGTGATACAGTATAAATGCATGAAAGACACATCATTATTCAGCTGATGGCTGGAAAATGCCAGTCCTTTCTCCAATTTCTCATTTAAATGTGCCAGTGGCTAAAAGCCCTACTGTAGAAATCAACTAAAATTGCACTGGGCAAATGAAATTGACTGATTAACCACTCAACACTATCAGTAAAGTGTTTCCTGCGTTTCTAAAAATGCATTCATCAATGCCCTAAGCTGTGTGTGCGCCAAATCTTTAAACAAGACATCATCCTATCCAATCTCTTTTTATACATATATGCATTTTTAATCCGTTTTCCTTCATATTTCATCTGCATTTTATCTGTGAGCACCGAAATCAGTTTTTACACTGTCAGTAGGTTTACCTGATTGACAAAACATGGGATGGGAGCCTCTTTTCTACACTCTTCTACGACTACTGGTATGAGTGTGAGGACATATACGCACAACCTCACATACAAGAATAATTTGATGAATCACATTCTATGTGTAGAAACGTGTATATGCATTCTTTATGCTTAAAATGATGTACTTTATACTCACGGTTGATAAATGAGAACCCTGGTTTAGGTCGTCAGTGTACACCTTCCTCTTTTAAAGCATAGAGGAAGTCGGTGGTAGAAATGACTGCCTGTTCTGAAAACTGTGACAGTGACAGGCATAAACTAGACAAGACTAAATAAGCAAATGTGAAGCAGAACTGTGGTCAAACTCAATACAGGCTACAAGGGATTGGCCTCACCACAAGCGCAGTGCTGGAGCAAGACGTCACAAAATAACGCTGAGAGTTTAGCTTATTTAAAGAGAGTCTGCAAACAGATCAGGTGATTTTTGAGCAGGGAAAGATGCTTGCTTGGAGCTAATGAGGATCCTCAGGTAATGTTGAGGCTCATGGGAGATGTAGACATGGGCATGACAACCTACAGCTGTAAATGGTTGCAGTAATAATAAACTGAATTAGTGAGTTGTTTATTGGAACAGAGAGGGTTAATTCAACTGTCTATAAATTTCTTTTCTTACATTAGTGCTTTGGTTATCTTAAATTGGTTTGGTCATTTTAAAGCTTTTGCTGGTTTTGGGCAGAGGTCAGCTAATTGGTGACTCCTGACTTAAACCCATATCCCACATACATTAATATGATTCATCTCTTTTCTCATACTAATGGCCCTAATACCAAATTAAAAGTTTCTGCCTTGCACTAATTTTACATTGCAACGCCATGACCTTCTCACTGACTCTCTGCCAAACACTGGCAAAACAGCAGACAAGGTAATTTAGCTGGACATATAAATAATTCATTTTGTCTCATTAGAGTGCAATATGCTGAGCTTAAGTTTGAAAGAGAATATGGAGTTGTTTTTTCCCCCCTCAGATGTAACCAATTGACTAGCAGGTATCACTAGCCATATTCTAACAAGTCCTTAAATCTAACTTGGTTCAGGACAATGTGTCCTGGGTTAGAAAGTGACTGATCACAAATTATTAGCTTCCACAATAACGTAGTGGCTGATGGTGTGCAAGATGAGTCTAAACTGACTCCTGCCTGCTTACCTGACACACCTAGAAAAGCCTGGATCCTTTAATTTCCCTGGGTCTTGTGGGCACACAATATGCATTCTCAGTGTTTGAATAACTAGTTACTTTCCAATGTCTACATGGACAATCATAACAAGTCCACAATCCAAATATCAGTGCCAATAAACAGTCAATGGTCAAAACACCAGTAATCACAATCTGGCGCTAAGGGAAATCCAAAAGGCAATGTTGATAAAGCATAGGAAAGATCATACATGATACAGACAATAGTAAAGAACACGGCACAGAACTCATACAAGACATGAGGTATAGGCATAGCTTAGGTTTTTAGATGGGAGTCTGTCTCAACCTGAGGTTGTGGGCTGAGAGCCAGACCATCTGTCCAGGTCAGAGCTGGGGATGAGGTCTGTGTCGCTGATCTGTGTAGAATTTCTGTTGTCTGATTGCTCTCAGGAGATAAATGTGTGTGCAGTCTCTTAGGTTTGTTTAATTTTTGCTTATCCACTTGTCAACTACCAGTACCTCAAATGGTTCTCAGAACCACAGGAAGAGAGGTGGTTGATAACCTCCTGAAATGGTGTGTGTCCAGTGGATGAGTGTCTGAGAGCATTCTAGGGTATTCTGCCCACGGAAGGTACAGACTCCAGTCGTGTATGATTTCTTGAACAGTATGAGTTTACGAATATTCTAATCACTTCATTCTGTTTAGTAACTTGGCCATTAGACTGTGGATGGCAACCTGATGGAAGACGACCATCAGTAATTTATCCAGAAGTCTAGGTAGGTGTTGAGGGATTCTAGATTGAGCACAGGCTTGGCAAGATCGATGATTGAAGATTTAGAGTGCATGGTTTTCAGAAAGCATGAACGTGTCCACATTAAGACGTACAGCATAATCTAGACAAGGTGCATAAAATAATGTAATGTAAACTTGTTTTACAGCAACATTGTTTACAGAAAATATAACGGCGACATGGGATTAGCAGACAATTTATGATGTGATAGCAACTACTCAATCACTCTCATGCATTCATTGTATCTGATTTTAAAAAAGTATCAATTACTAATAATTATTAAAAAAATCCATTACATGTTCATGGTGTTGGAGAAGGTGTTTGTTGTTTAGGAGCTACTTTTCTAAAGACATGTTCTAAGTGCCTTGCATCTCATAGCTCATATGCAGCAAGACTCTGCTGAAATCAGAAAGCCGGTAATGTCAAACTTTTCACACTTTTTTTTTTTTTTTTTTTTTTAGTAACAGTCCCTAACGTTTCAGCAACACAGATACTCTGAGTGTACTCAGAGAAAATGTTCTATCAGCAGTTTCCTGACTTGCGTAAGTGGGTGTAGTTGGTCCTATGATTGTCACATTCAAAACATGTAGTCACATTAGTTTGGCATGCCAATTGCGTGCTGCTGAATGGAAATACCAGAATGTCTGAATATGAAACGAAACACAGTGGGAAATTTGCGCTTCTTTTTCCACGGCTTCTGATATGCCAAGCATTCTTTTTTTGTCTAAATAAAATTTTTTAAATCCCACATATTACTTTCAGAACATGAAAGCAGGACATATGATATAACGGGAACCTTGACAGGCTAAGATGCTACACTTTCTGTTTACATTTCTTCACATTTGTATATTTACATTTCATTAAGGTATAAGTCATTACAAGGCAGCAAAGGATATCAGATCTCACTGTCCACTCTGTGCGCAATTTTCTGATGCATTTTAGTTACAGTGTCCCCTATTGGCCAATTGTTATAAAATTTGGGCCTTGATCTCAGAGTATCCTTTTGATGATGTATTCTAATGTTTGTGGAAATATGACATTGCATTCAGAAGGTACAGCTCTTTTAGTACATTCATGCAATGGTCTAAAATTTCTATGGTCTAAACAAAACAGTTTGTCTAATCGCAACTCTTTTAATAACTATTTGTTAGCCAGCTCTCTGCATGCTACATACCAAATTTCATGCTGATCAGATGAATGCCCTATGGCGAGTTTGAAAAAGTAGGTTTTTCAGAAAATTCAATTTGGCCAGAAGCAATTATACTCTTTTGCCAAAAAGATATGGGATGCCTCAAGGATTCAGTAGATATACTTTTTACTCTATCCTAAGCAACTGTGGAGGTATAAGCCCAAACATAAAGCTTATTATACATTAGTGGGTGATATTTGAAACTTAATGGCCAAGTATGGTCATTTTTACATTTGGTCATACACATTTAGTGAAATAATAATAATAATAATAATTTAATAATAATAATTTACTATGTAATGATAACTTTTTCTCACACCCACTAACTCCTCTAAAATCTGTGCTCGTATCTAAATGGTTCTGATGGTCATAGTCCTCACTGCCCAATGCCATCATGCCCTTCAAAATCCCTCTGCCTAAAATGGCACTGAGCAACAGTACCACGAGCACTGTGCTGTGGAGCGGAGCAGCAGAGGCACTTGAAGTACTACATGGTGGGCACAGACACAATGCAGTGCCAGCTTGCCCTCAGGTGGTTTGTTCTACAGAGAATGGTAGTCCAAAATAGAAATACATGAATACACTGAGAGAATCCCATGAAGACCAGATGGATTACAATCCAAGAAACTCCACTGACCAAAACAGCCTCAATGAACACAAGTTATTATCACAGTTTAAAAAATCAACTGAAAACCGAAAATTAGACAAAAAAAAAGTCAAAACAGACGGAAAAAGAAAACATCAGTAAATAGCAGCGAAGCAGAAGCCCAGCTGTGCACAGCATACTCTCAACTCTATTTGTGAAAGATTATACTGGATACTTGGTTTGGATTTCCCCATAGGCCACAGTGTGTTTTGCACTGTAGGAAGTTTTAGCTTCTTGGCATACATCAGCTTGTCTTTGAAATAAAGAAAAAGAACCGTTTGATTGTTTATGGTTAAGGTGACGGATCAATGCAGTTAAACTTTAGCAGTGTCTGTGGATTTTTGTAAATCCATACCTAAACATAACATTATTTATACTGACTGCAGTGTTGTTGAGACTATGTAGGCTATTTAAAGAACCTACTAGCTTTGTATCACTGCCATTACGTCTGTGTCCTCTGCTTAGTCTGAGGACAGATATAGATCCCCAGTGGCTTGCTGTATTTCAGCAAAGAGCTGTAATTCAGTGTTTGACCAGAGCTGGCTGTACTGTTTTGAGCTACACTACATACCAAAGCACGTTCACAATAAATCTCCAGATAATGGTCACTCACTCACAATATCCTTCAAACCCTAGCCTCTCTCCCTTCTGCCTTGCTGGGTTGCAACTTGTGATGGATCGCCTGAGACAGTGAGCAGGAAGGATATGTGGGTTACTGAGGGGTGTTATGGGCTGCTTGAAACTGAAATTGATGTGTGCTAAAGTGCACAAAAACTTGAGTGTCAATTCTGAATATTTCTGTAAAGCCGCTTTGTGACCATGTCCACTGTTAAAAGTGCAAAACAGATAAAACTGAATTGAATTGATGATGGGTGGCTTGATCTAATATCCCCACTAGGGGTTGCATGACTACTAATTTTTACTAGTTGACCAGTAATTCAAAAAAGTAGGTGACTAGTCATCTAGATTTTTTTGGGGAATGATTCTCCTATTTTCTCCCAAATTTAGTCTCGGCCAATTCCCAACCACCAGCATCATATGAGATCTACCAACTGGGGAGAGTAAAGGCTATCACGTGGTTCCTCAGAGACACGTGAAGCCAGTCAAGCGCATCTTTTTGAATGTCTGCTAAAGCTGTGTCACAGCATAAAGGCTGATTTATACTTGCTGTTAACTACATTTACGCAAGATGGCTGCCACGTGTATCCTGCGGTCATTTGGTGTGTTGCTTGTGCGCGTCCTCTGAAATTAAGATGATGCCTCCGCGTGGTGCAATACCAATGTAAATAGTGGAGGCAGCATAGCACCATGTGACCCTGTGTCCAAAACTGACTAAACAAAGTAATGTTGTGTCTCAAATTGCATACTATTGCGTACTATTCTAGACCGTTATTGAGTACTAACGGTTTTCCTATTACAGTTAGTGTCTAATTTTCAAAACATTTTTAAACGTACTGGAAGGTCATTTTTGGGTAACAGTCTTTTGGATTTTCTAGATTAGTAAATATTTTTGAATATACTGTGAGTGTTTTTGATTTGAGACGCAGATGATAACAACAATCATGTAGATGGCATAAAGGTTTAAAGACAAATGGAGCTCGTCAGTCTGTTTAACGTTGCTGTGACTGAAATCGCTAAACATTACAGGAATGTTTTGGCTCTGACGTGCCGTCTAGTGGATGCTACTTTTAATCCTCCAGATGTACATAAGATATGCGAGCAAGTATGTGGACAATGTTGCTCGTGTAGCAGCTGGATGTGCGGACACACACGTGGTGAAAGTGAAGTGTATTTGCACCTTTATGCACTCGGAGGAAAGTGCTAAACACCCCTTTCACATGCATATGGCTAGAGTCTCTGACTGATAGGAGAGAGAGAATATAGAGCTGTGAGAATATAGAGAATAGAGCTGTGGTCAGAGAAGAGGCAGGTTGAACCGGTAGGTAACGTGTGATGATTCTCATTTGTGTGTGATCACACTGGTGTCTGAGCTTGGAAAGTGTTGATGAACTTGAGCAAGGCGAAAGCCCTGAAATACTGGGATGGTGTTTTTTTTGGCTTTTCCATAGAGTGTTGAAAGCATGCTGAAAAGTTGGAAGCTAGTTGGAAAAATAAAGCGGGCCCAAAGCTCTGTCAAAGTCCGCCTGTCTCCCGAGTCCTCCTTCCCACCCACCTTCACACACACACACACACACTACAGTAATGCTGAAACCCAGGAGCTGTGGAATGAACTGCTCCAGCACCACCAGATTGAGAATTCCCTTGGCTTCCCGCTCCTCAGCCAACATCCACTGGCCACAGGATAGACGGACGGCCGACCTCCAGAGAGACCTGAAATGTTGTTGACATTCCTCTGGGGTCCCGCCGACCTGTTGCAGCACCGCCTTCCTCACGCTCTGGTACTCCAGCTGTGGACGTGGTCGCAGCTGCTGTGCAGCGAGCTGGGTTTCCCCAGACAGCAAGGAGACGAGGCATAGGGCCAACTCTTCCTCTGGCCATCCCCATGTGAGCTGCACAAAGGCCTCTAGATCATCCATGGAGGACATCTAAGTTCTATCAACACTGTCAAAATATTTCAGGGCTTTCGTCTTGCTCAAGATCATCAACACTTTCCAAGCTCACTTTCCGGCGTGTGTGAGTGCGTGAGTGTTATGTGCAAAACCACTAATGTGCAATGTACAACACTATACCAGGAACTCCACTAAATGGGGCCCATCTCACTAGCATGTGGGACTTGCACAAGTTTATTTTGAATTGTCGCGCTCTTCAAATGAGGGGGAGAGAGAGAGAGAGAGAGAGAGAGAAGGAGAGTCTGGTGAGGGAATGATGGTTACCGCGGCGATCACATCAGTGATAACGGGAACTAACTTGTCTCTCAGACGTTCCACAGCATTAAATCTAATGATAAACTATTAAAAGGCGCAATATGTCATTCACTAATAAACTAAATAAACTAAAGCATTGGTGTTGTCATGGTAACGCACAGACTGACTGACAGCTCATAGTAAGTGCAGTAACGGTTTCAGTGTAATGAACTGTTGCTAGAATTGGACACAGTGGACACAGTGAAATGTCCCAGTGATGTTGTACTTAATAGCCGCACTCTTGGGACACCGCTTATCCAATCAAATTAGTGGGCCAGAACTAACTGAGTATGAGACCTCTTGGCAGAACTGAGTATAAAAGCCAACACTTTACCAAAGGTGTTCTGTTGTAGTCTACGTGATGCAACAATGGTTTATCTAGTTGAGAAGCTTGATCTAGTGCTACATCTAGCATGCAAAATGTAATAACACTTTCAGACAGTTATCCTATAGTTGGCTCATCATATTGTACACATAATATAACTCTGTATGCCTACAATTTGGATTAGGGAAATGATTCTTTTTTTAAACTGAAAAGCTGACTTCTTTATATTGCCCCTTGTACAATTACACTATGTATGTATGTTTATGGATATCTGTTTCTTGATATAGGCATCTGGGTAACAGATAAAAAAATGTCAGGAGGCCCCCTTGCATTTTCCTGCCCCACAGTCCCGAAAATTGCATCTGTGCAATTTTCCATTAAAGCAAAAGACGATTCAAAAAATGAGTGTAGTCTTGTGCAGTTTACTGTAGAATTGGGGTCATTTTCAGACTCACAAGTAAAGTACATTTAATTGCATAGAACAGAAGAGTAGAGCTACACTAGTCTAAACCTAAACCTAGTATTGTCCGAAAGTCTTGGAACTCGCAAAGTGTCATTAAAATGACACTTTAAAATAATAAAATACAAAATATAATACGGCAGACAAAAATTATGCCGAGTAGGGGAGATAATCAGCCTGATCAGCCAGATGGTTGTGCTATAGCACAGCGTTTTACCTTTTGGCCCCTATCTCATAAAGTCCTAGTGACAAAATTCTCTTTCTCTGATTCCATAGCAATTTTGACAATTAAAGTAGGAGGGAATACCACCTGCTGATGAACTCTCACGTCTGTATGACCTACAGTTTGGTCTGCATGGTGAGCTTTAGAGGACAAACATAATAATAATAATAATAATAATGATAATAATAATAATAATAATAATAATAATGATGATGATGATAATAATAATAATAATAATAATAATAATAATAATAATAATAATAATAATAATAATAATAATGATAATAATAATAATGGTAATAATAATAACAATAATAATAATAATAATAATGATGATGATGATGATGATGATGATAATGATAATAATAATAATAGTAGTAATAATAATAATAATAATAATAATAATAATAATAAAATTATTTTAATAACAGTAAAAATATTTGGCATGAGCACCCATTGGCTTTAATGTTGCATCAAATGGGTTCCAAACATCTTGGAGAACTTTTCTTCTTCAGACCTTTGACTCTCATTTGCTTTTGCAGATAGTGCCAGAATCCCTCGGTCATTATGCTTCATTTAGTGCTGTGTGGTAAATCCATAAAAATGTGCTTCACTTTGACGAGCTTGAAGGTCTATGCTCACAACCTAAGAAGTAAGATGATGCATGCAATACTCTGGAGTGGCAACACCTGTGTCTGATGTTTCTCTTATTATAAGATTTGCTGTAAGGTTTGATCTTTGTCAGCTCCTAGACTGATAAGACTACCAAGATCACTATTTCATTTTCTCCACTTCAGTGTCTTTGTGTTCGTGCTCTTGGCTAGTTTCAGGTCCTAGTACAGAATAGCAGGTACTGGCACTCACCCAAGTGCCCCATATGTTGAATACAATGATGTAATGAATTATTAAGTTCCTCCTTAATGAATGAAGCGTCAAGGTCTTCTATTACTAACAGCGATTTCCCATCAGTCTATTTAGTAAAGCCGATAATAAAATTCACAATGGAGGTTGGGTGTAGCAAAACAAATGAACAGCAATGTCTTTAGTGGCCAGATTAGGAGTAGATTTGGGGACACTAAAGCAAAATCATTATTCTTCAGCATTCTTGCACTGTGCATGTGAGGTCTGAGTTCTGAAAAGTCGTTAAAAGTCTTTAATATGCTCTATAGACTAATAGGTTGGAGAAAGGTGACTGGGTATAAATTACTTTGAGAAGTAATTTAATTTCTGTGGTGTCAAAACCTTCATACCGTCAAAGCCTGAGTGTGAAACTTAGGAGTCCTTTTTTTTTGTAGTGATGGAATCTAATCCATTGTGTTACTATCCAGTAACAATCCTGCCCTCCACCAGTTTGTTATGAAGACCTGTGTTGCGTGGACAGCCCTTGGTGTTACCTGATACAAGGTTAAACGAGAGGCTGGTCATGTGTGTTTGGGTTACCAAAGATGGAGTGAGTTGAGACAGGGGGTCTCTCTGAAACCTCATCTCTCAAAACTCAAGAAATTCAATAGTTGCCTAGCATTAGAGGAGGGAACTGTTGCAATTTTGTTGGAGAGGTGAGTCCTGTGTTTCACTTCAGATGGTGACACGTCACTCTGACATTTGCATGAGAAAAAGTCTGTTTGCACAGGTGAGTTAAATACTTAAATATTTAT
Source organism: Pangasius sanitwongsei (assembly GCA_037576675.1). Lineage (NCBI taxonomy): Eukaryota > Metazoa > Chordata > Actinopteri > Siluriformes > Pangasiidae > Pangasius > Pangasius sanitwongsei. Next base: position 23,738,117 of record CM075013.1, on the reverse strand, counting down.
CCTGTTTTTTTTTATGTTAAATCACTAGAGCTCTTTGTTAATTATTAATTATTTTACTGCTTGTCCTTACAAATTACAGCAGATAATGAAATAAATTTTTCAAACACTGGACAAATGTTATTGTCTGATTAATTGGATTAATTAAATGAAGGTTAAATGAGATTAACTTGAGGTACTCACGGAAACAAAGTTACAAAAGTGATGCATGCAGGATTTGCAATAAATACTGTGCTCATGCACCCACCTGTCCCCTTTCGTCTTCTCACCTCTACACACACTGAACCACAGCTATCTGAAATGCAGCTCTCTGATTAGCAGCTTGACCACAGTTGGAGATACAGGTATTCTGTCCACAAAAGCTGATTAGCAGGCCTGTGGTTGAGTGGTTTTACTTGGTCATGTCATGCACTGATCTTCACAAACTCGTCTAATTTCCCCATAGTTTGATTGCTGTTTACTGAGTGGAATTGTGCTCATGCAGCCAGTTTCTAAATCACTTGGAGGCAGAAGGTGGGCACCATCTATGTACTCACTGCCTCAGCTTTGAGCATCTCAGTGCAGTGTTTGACTCAGACCTCCCAAGGCTTATGCTTTCAGCAGTCCCCTCCAGAGGAGCATGAGGATGCTATGCCTATACCTATGTCTGAGGATGAGGAAGCATGAGGAAGGGTCTGAGCTGTTAACTGCAACAGGCTCTAAGCTAGCCATCTCTAAAGCTGGTTGCAGCCCATGTTGAATTTTGAAAGTGCTCTTTTTCAAAACACCTTGATTTAGCAGATGTTTTATTAATGGCTTTCAAGGGGGATTTGGACAGACCCCAGCTCACTTGTGCCCAGACTCTGTGTTCTGCATTACTTACTGTGACAGAAAGCAAGGGTGCTGCATCAGCGCACTTTTTTTTTTTTTTTTTCATTTAATATTTCTTTTGTTTATTTCTTTAGTAATGTCTTTAAAATGAAATGACTGGGTTTCACAAAAAAAAAAAAGTGTGTAATTGATATACATAAGCTATTTAAAATCGACAGCATAACCTGTGTATGAATGGGCAGTGCTCATCATGATTTATATGAGCTGGAACCAATCAATCAAGGTTTACATATGTTATTAGTCTTATGCATAAATTTACACACAGTCAGGAGCAGGAGTAGGATGCAAACCTTTTTCCGAAATTACAGGATTTACATGAAAAAATTTTTTTTTGTGTACTTGCTTGTGCGAACGACTGAAGAATGAATCCATTTGTACCCAGCTTGATAAATGAGGCCCAGTGACTGTATATACTAAGTGGGTGAATGTAGTAACAGGGGTTTAACAGTGAAGCCAAAATGTCCCCGAAGCCCTCTAGTGGCTGGCTGCAGTACAATTTTAACTCCGCCCATTCCCATGTTAGTGAATATCAACCTTACATTTTTAAGTTGCATCTCCACAAATTAATTTCAGGAATAGTGTTCTGTCGTTTTCACAAGATCAGTTGACCTTGATCTCTCCCCCAACATTTTTGTTTTACAATAAATGCAATTTTATAGGAGTCATCTGATGATAATTAAAAGGGCATTGCTGAGACGACGGAGAGGTTTTGGACACGTCAGTTGAGACGTATGCACTTTCTAAAGCTTTTGACAGTTCTGTAGCAAAGCCATAACTTGTTCTGTTTTAACAGACCCTCAGCAAGGAGTTGTTTGCAGTTTTTCTGGTATGTTACTCATTTCGATGTCTAAACTAGCTTGCTGTGCTGATATTATAAGTAGCAAGTCAACATGAGTGAAGTGATGGCGTAACCCAAGACAGCTAACACTACTGAGCAAACGACTGCTTGTTTTTGGTATTTTTCCTCTCACCCCGCCTGCCCTATCACGGCCCTACTCTCAACCAGTCCCCTATCTTTTTTAAAAAGACCTTAATCTCTTAATCTTAAGTAAAATTGCCAAAATTACAGTGAAATTCAGTTTAAAGTTCATTATAACTACAGCAGAACCAAGCATATAGCTAACATGTAGAATAACGTAATATGTCCTATGTTTTTATTTATATGTTTTTATATATTTGTTCAGTTTCTTTGTGAAAAATCAGTTGGCAAATGTAAATGTCCCCTATTGATAAGTATACTGTTGACAGGAGAAAGTCAATCAGCCACAATGATCCTATTAATCCACATACCTTTTAAATGAAAGAAAAATGCAAACATTTGCTAATAGAATTGAAATATTTTTTTTTTACATTTGAGATTCATTTTAAAAGGTTACACACAACTAAACACAGTAACCAATCACAAGCCATTAGAAATTTCGATACATCCGTTTTATCCAATGGTTTAGATTTTGTTACATTTTCTTTGCATAAGAATGTAAATCTAAACTATTGATTTTGTGACCAATACATTAATCTGATTCGTCTCTGCCATGTTGCGAATTTTAATTTGAATCTCTGCAGGGAGCAGGCAGGGCAGTATGCCATTCCTCCCACCATGCTCCCATGGCTCTCGGCCATAGCACGCTGTGTCATCGTCAGAATTCGAACTCGCACTCTCCTGACAATAGGACAGTTACTTTTCTGTCACATCATTTGTACTGGATCAGCTGCTTGTGGAATAATGCAGGTAGAGCACCATTTTATTAAATTATGTCAAATTTGCAGTGATTAACATGATAATAACTAGGACTATTCGCATATACATAAACGTATCCAAAAATCTGAGACCATGTTTGAAAATCTGGGATTTTTTTTATTTAATTTTATTTAAAACTGGAAATTAACAGAAAGTTTTAGAATTTTGAACATTCTGAAATTAATATGCAAGATGTCGCACTGTTGCACTTATTTTTCCGTGAGTCTTATCCCTTCCACTGAAGCATGTGTTCAGTCGACACTCCGATGGATTTGATCTAACATGGATCATAAGGTGTAAACGTGAGTAACATGGATCATAAAGTTTTACACAAACATGTGGAATCTGTGTTCGCTCGAGTGCACACTGTCATTAAAGCAAAAAGGGGACATACTAAAACCTAAGAAACTCATGAAATTCATGTAAATATTTCTAAGATACCTACATTTCACTCAAGTTATTGCTGATATCATTTGTAATGAAAACCTTTGTGTTAAATCGAAAAACAAAACCAAACAGAGGCATTTTCACTAGTGGCCTCAGACTTTTGGAGCCCACTGTATATTGACAACATACTAGACTCCTTATATATTTATTTGGATACTTGCCATCTTCTCTATATATCATCATGTCAGTCTTTCATATTAGTCTATCAAAATGTTGATAAAGTATACATTTATATGGAGGTTAACACACTAAGGACCTTAATATGTTTTACAAATTGGCACTGGAGAATCTTTCACACAAAAATCTATAACCTATTATGGATGGTTTTCTAGATGGACTTGTTGAATAGGAAAATCAGATGATGCTAATACACTCTCTGGTTTTTGTGTCTAGGTATCTGGTGCAGTGATCCAACCTGAGTAAAGAAGAAAAAGGGAATGGCGGTCTATCCTGGCTTGGGCTTGCTGGGCCTTCTACTGCTACAGACCACAGCTCCCATATGCCATGGCCAAGGTTGTCCACAAGTCTGTGACTGTGTACCCCAGCGAAAGTCTGTGAATTGTCAGAACAAGCACCTGAATTCGTTTCCAAATGGAATTCCAACTGACACAAGGTTGCTAGACCTGAGTAGAAATAAGTTGCGTTGGGTGGAGCGTGGCGACTTGGAAGCTTACACACATTTGGAGGACTTAGATCTTAGTGAGAATCTCATCAGTGTGCTTGAGCCCAATGCTTTTTCCAGCTTACTGAATCTACATGTGTTACACCTGCGTGCCAACCAGCTGAAGCTGGTGCCAATGGGTGCCTTCTCACATCTTGCCAATCTCACAGTTTTGGACTTGAGTGGAAATAAACTGGTTATATTGGTGGATTTTACTTTCCAGGATCTGCGGAGGCTCCAAAAATTGGAGGTGGGTGACAATGATTTGGTGTACATATCAAACAAGGCATTTCTGGGCTTGATTGGTCTAAGGGAACTTACTATTGAGAGGTGCAACCTGACCTCTATCTCAGGACAGGCTCTTTCCTATCTCCGTGGCTTGGTGTCACTACGACTACGCTACCTCAATATTGTCTCATTAGAGGAACAGAACTTTCATAAGCTGGGTGGACTGCGGGGTCTAGAGATTGACCACTGGCCATTTTTAGAATACATTTCCCCATACAGTTTCCAGGGCCTCAATTTATCCTGGCTTTTCATTACCAACACCAACATTACTACAGTTCCAACTGGTGCCCTACGTAATCTTATCCATTTAGGCAGTCTGAATCTCTCGCACAACCCCATTTCTGTTCTTGAATCTTGGGCTTTACGTGATCTGGTCAATTTGAAGGACTTACACCTTGTGGGCACCAACTTGATGTGTGTGCAGCCTTATGGCCTTGGAGGTCTGCAGCAGATACGTTTACTCAACCTGTCCAACAATAGGCTAGTAACACTAGAAGAAGGCTCTTTTCACTCTGTAAACACCCTGGAATTGCTTCGGGTTGACGGCAACCCTCTGTCCTGTGACTGCCGTCTGCTATGGATCTTGCAGCGCCGCAAGACCCTTAACTTTGATGGTAAGTTCCCAGTTTGTGCTGGACCCATCGAGGTGCAAGGTAAAGCTCTCAGCGCCTTCTCTGACTCAGCACTCCTTGACCACTTCACATGCCAACGACCAAAAATCCGCAACCGAAAACTACAACAGCTATCTGCACGTGAGGGTCAGGTTGTATCATTTTTTTGTCAAGCAGATGGAGAACCAACTCCAACCATCTTCTGGATTTCACCTCAGCGCCGCCGCATCACTACTAGAAGCACTGGTCGCCTTATAGTGTTGCCAGAGGGCACATTAGAAATCCATTATGTCCAAGTAACAGATAGTGGAACCTACATATGCATTGCCAGCAATGCAGGAGGCAATGACACCTACTTTGCCACATTAACCGTCAGTGGGGTACCCTTGGATGCAGGTCTTTCAGCAAATCGGTCCTATGTTGGTGACCTCAATGACACTAATCTGAATGACACGCGTGTCTCCCTAAAGTTCACGTTAGACCTCAAGACAATTTTAGTCTCCACAGCAATGGGTTGTATAACTTTTTTGGGTGTAGTCATCTTCTGCTTCTTGCTTTTGTTTGTGTGGAGTCGTGGACGTGGACAACACAAAAACAACTTTTCAGTGGAGTACTCCTTCAGAAAGGTGGATGGCCCTACAACCAGTGGGGGCCAAGGAGGGGCTCGAAAATTCAATATGAAAATGATATAGAGATATAAATCAAAGGTCTCTGTGTCTTTTTTATATATATATATATATACACACACGACTGGGTAACTAGGTACTGCACAGAAGATGTATTTGGTGTATGTGTTTTCTCTATATTTTTTTCTTAATTGTATGTTTTTATATACAGTTTGCCTGCCATTAGCACAAAATTAATAAGATAAAAAGAAATGTAACTTATACCAGCAATACATTTATGCCCTGACTTCCTAAGACCTCAGATAAAGAGTTTATATGTGTGCATTTTGATACTTTGTTCTTTTTGTTGTGCAGTCAGTGGGGTTGTTGCAGGTGGCGGAGGCAATGTTTAAATGAAGTTTAAACAACTTGCAAATAAAATTGCATGTGCTAATTGTAGGATAGCTAGGTTGAAACTCAAACATCTTCTGGAAGAGTAAACATATAGTTGCCACACTTACTGTATGTGTGATTGAGTGATCCTCAAAAAAAAACAGTAGGAATATAAAATGCAAAAAGGTGTGCAGAAATAACTGTGTTTTGTGTTGTTTTGTGAATAAGGTTGGTCACAGACAAACCTAAATCAAGGCCTTTGTGTTTTACTGTTGTTTGTTCACTGAGTAAAATCTACAGTTCTGTGCAAAAGTGTTAGGCACCCTATGTATCTAGGTATCTGGTGCAGTGCAGTTTTTTTTTTTAGTACCAATTTTTATAGATGTTTATTTTATGACTACTGCATTACTGAATCAGTGCAAAAAACATTTTATATTTCCAACAATACACAACATTTCCAACATAAAATTAAATGTTACAGAAACATGTTTGTATGTCACTAAAGAAAGCAGCATATTACATAACAGACAACATTTCAGACAAAAAAACAATGAAGGCAGCAGGATTTTGCATGCAGAAAAAGAAGCAAGTGTGACAGTGAACGTCTCCAGAAGAACTGCAGCAGATTATTCAAGATGCCAATTTCCTTTTAAAACTGCAGAAGTCGTACCTGAGACTACTGATGTTTTTTCTTCTTCTTCTTCTTTTTATTTATTAATTAATTAATTAAATAATTTTTTTTAAAGAGCAAAACTACATACTGTATGTATTGTATATACAGTCCCTTAAAAGTCATCAGATTTGTATGGATTACAAATGACACACAGATTGTTCCAGCCAGTATTCTTTCGCAAACCAATATGGTCTCAAAGTAAATTGAGTACATTTCCAAAGCCAAAATTCATTATTTGTCAGCAGATCTTTAAAAAAAAAATTGGGAGAGACTTCAGCAATGACCATTTCTTCAGTATAATTGCAGAACCATCTCTTTAAAATGAACATTGCACAGTCTTCATTTGACATTTAGAAAATTAACAAAAACTGGGGACCACATTACTTGGGTCAATTTATTTAGTCTTTTCACACACCCATCTTCTCAAAGACAATACGGAAGAGTCTTGGCCAGATCTGTACAAGGGTCACCTTTGTGGGACGATGCATTAGGGTCAAGACCTTGTCCACTGTATACCATATCGTGCCCTCCATCTATGGCCAGAAGTAGCAGTTTTTGCCCACTTTGTGCATGACTTTAACCTCTACAGCTCCTGGTTCCAACTGCTCAAGAAGACTTGAGTAGTTGGAATGTCAATAGCCCTGGTCACCTGAAAATCAGCAGTTCTCTTGACAGTTGCTCCAACTCCATCTGCTGGACCCTTCCCATTGCCTGCTTCAAGAAAATTCCTATTGACTGCACTAAAGCCTAAAGATTCTGAAATCTGAAGTGTTGACAATAGAAAAAAATTCTGTTCCCTATATTGCATTGTTGGTCCATGAACAAAAAATTTTTGGACACCTGGCTACTTCTCTCTGAGAAAAGGCTTAATCTCTGACCAAACAGCAGCAGGGTCATGTTTCACTGAGAGGGTACAGAATGTTTCGATGACGTTTGTGGTGTATACGGCACTGTTCTGCAGTGTGGTCTGTCTGTATGATGCTCCAAAATGTATCTGGTGCACTTCAGAAACATATTTGCATTGCCATCCTTTCTCAGGGAACGGTTCAGTGCTTGCAGCTGAGCATTCAGGTGATGAATGTTGAAGAGATGTTTGCACACTTTTGTTCTCGTATCTTTTTCAAACATTTCCAAAAGCTCTTTGGCTTTACCCTCACATCTCTGTTTTACTGTTTTTGACACTGTGATCTTCGGCTCTGTTCCCAGTGTGTTTGAAATGAGAGAAATGGTTTGATCTTTACATGAGCCTCACTGTTTGTACATGCAAGCGTTACTTCTTGTGTTGCAACAGTCACCCACTTTGATCAAGCTGTTGGTGTTGATCGTGCTCAGTTGTTTTAATCTGCCTGCTCTTAACTGAGTATTGCCATGCACTTTGCATAAGCATCTTTGATGTTAGGGTACACAATCCAGAATGGCTTCAGTCTACAGAAGAATATTAAATGATCAGACAGGGCATCTCAAAAATCAGCTTCTGGTGAAGATTTTGGTATCAGTGGCTACGGTTAAATGCACATCAACATTAATAACATTTAATAACATTAATCGGAATTTGGTAATATTCTAATTAGTACTGAGTCGTGTAAATGCCGCAATCTGATTGGCTGATTCAGATTATGACATTATTCTGATTCCCCAAATTCCAATTCCCATCCCTGGAATATGCCTGTTTTAATTGGAAATTTGTTGCATGTAAACACTTTATTCAGAAAATCCACTGAAAGGAGATGCTCAGTCGGCAAGGAATTGTGGGTGCTAACAGATGCTTAGCTGTAGGCTGGGTATTTAGGAATGGCAACTCGGGCATATTTTCAACAACCATGTATACAGGAATATTCCAATGCCTATGCGCATATAAATATTGTGTTTGGAATATGGCTGCAACCCAGAAAATAGACCTTAAGCAGAATTTGATATGCATAGAAATGTAGCCAATAAGGATTTTTTCTTTTGTGCTTTTTTCTTTCCAAACTATGTGATTGTTCCTTTTTCCATGCTGAGAGATGACTATTGTCATCTTGTTTCAGAAAGTTTGTCACCATTTTCAGAATCTCTCTTGTGCAGCAATTGATATTGTATGATGAATGACATTATATTTTTCTTATTTCTTGTTTGGCTATAGATATAAGGAGCCTGTATTTCTTCAGCAGGGTAATTTACAACACTCTATCATACATATTTGGTTTTTGAGCTGTACATCTGCCTCAGATGGCTGATGAGTGTGTTATGAACTTTTGGACATAATCAGGAACTCTGACCTTCTCAGTTGTCTTTGTGTTCTGGATACTGGGGATATCCGTGTATTTTTGCTTGAAATCTCTTTTTGTATCTGTAAACCCTCTTCTTCATTTTCTGTAACTGGTTTGATAATTGTCTTATTTTCCTGGTAGTCTCACTTATTCTGTTCCTTCTCTGATTATACTCTGGTGTATGTTCCCTCTCACTTGTACACTTGTGGTGGAGTGGTTGTTTGGCAAAAGGCTCACTGTGCTTTGGTTTCTTTGACGTTCTTTCCCTTTAGTGTGTGAGTGAATCTCGGTTCCCTTTCTGACAACTCTCTTACTTTTGTTTTGCATTTCTTGATAACATACTGGGTCCTCTCTTTTAAATCTTCCCCCCCCCCCCACTTTTAATGTGATATAGAATCCAACAAAATCCAAGTGAAAAACCAATAAAAACATTTAGCCTGGTCGTGTAAGTGTGCACACCCTTTTATAATGGGGCATGTGACTGTGCTCAGAATTAACCAATCCCATACAGACTCATGTTCAAACGTAATGATCCACCCGTCATCAACAAAGTGATTCTGATTAACCCCAAAGAAAGATAGGCTATTTCTGTGGGATTTTATTTGATGACATCTTGGTTTCATCTGACTGCTGAAGCCATGCTCCACAAAGAGCTTACAAAGCATGTATGGGGTCTCGCTATCGAAAAGTATCAATCAGGAGAGGGGTATAAAGGAATTCCCAAAACATTGTACCATGGAACACCGTGAAGGCCATTATCAACAAGTGGAGGAAATACGTCACCACAGTGTCATTACTAAGAACAGGATGTTCTTCAAAATTGATGAAAGGACAAAAAGAAAACTTATCAGGGAGGCTGTCAAGAGACCTAAGGCAACATTAAAGGAGCTGCAGGAATATCTGGCTATCACTAGTCACTCCCTGCATGTGACAAAAATCTCTTATATTCTTTACATCTGGGCTATGGGGTATTTTGGCTAGATGGAAGACCTTTCTCTTGAGAAGAACACCCAAGCCACCTATATCACCCCAAAACTTGTGGCAAAATGTATTGTGGTCTGATGAGACCAAGGTAGAACTTTTAGGCATTATTCTAAAACATATGTCTGGTGCAAAAACAAGACAGCTCATCGCCCAAAGAACGCCGCACCCACAGTGAAGCATGGTGGTAGCAGCATCATGCTATGGGGCTGCTTCTCTTCAGCTGAGAGACATAGAGGGTATCATGGACCCAAAGCACAAATTCAAGTCAACAAAGTCATGGTGTTAATATTTTAGAATTGCCCAGTCTCTAAATAGCCCGCATCCTATCGAAAACCTGTGGAATGTCTTGAAGAGGGCTGTGTACTGAAGACCCCCTTGCATCCCCTCAACTGGAATTAAAAAAATCAAGATGCGCTCAAGTTGGTAGACTCTTACCTAAAAAGACAGTGTGCTGTTTTACAAGCAAAAGTTTAGTATTAGTTAAGGGGTGTGCACAATTATGTAACCAGGTTATTTTAAGTTTTTTTCTTTTTCTTTTTCCATAAAACGTTTCCGTTTTTCACTTGAATTGTGTTGGTTACTGTATCACATTAAAGGAGGAAAAAGATCTGACATGATTTATCTTGGTTTCATTTTTTTTTTTTTACATCACAAAACCCTGCCATTTGCAGACTTTTTATATCCACTGTAAGGTGGATGTAAAGGTGGATACTGAGGTGAATGCTGCAGGAGGAGAAAAAGAATGGTAAATCTGGTTTTCTAAGATAAACTATCATTTCCACCTATTACTAGCATCAGTGGAACTGTAAAGGTATTGTATTGCAATTTTTTAAAAAATATAGCATAAATTATTAGTAGATTGTGCCTCAAATGATTAAATAACAAATTTTGTGATCACTCCTCTTACTGCTGTCTGACATCCAGTCAAAAAGCATGAGCATGTCACACTTGTCATATAATTGTACATATCAGTGTGTTGAAGATCACAGAGTATCATCAATATCATCCATTTGCAGTGCTGCAGCACCTTATGTCACCTCAGTTTTAGACCAATAGCTGTTGATAGTGATTAAACTGGAAACTGGTGTTGAAAACCCTCGTGAGGCTGGCCTCTGGTGGTTGGAAGAGGTTGGAAAGATTTTACATTAATGTGAATATCAGCTGCCAGTGTCAATACCCCTTCTGTCAGAGACATTGCTTTGGCTATGGAAGTACAGTAACTTGTTTGCAGTGATGTGTATGCAGTGATAATGCATTACACCACTCCTCTGTGCTAGTTTGATGTTGACCTAGCACTCATTGGATTTAAACAACACATCAAGGGTGAGAAATTATACTTAAGTTAAAGTGTCCAGCCAAAAATGTACTCAAGTGAAAGTAAAACAGTTGCTACTTTTAAATGTATTCAAGTGTTAAAACCAAAAACTTTTACTTACCCAAAACTGTTCAGTAGCTATACAGTTTTGGCTAAAAAGATCGTTCGGCATTCAGTTTGCTTGTCATATGCATGACTAACATCATCTAATATCATGTAAACGACCAATATTTACCATTAGGTAGAATTTGACTTGCTGCCTAGCCTAAACTGATGCTAGTCTAAACTAGCGGTAGCAAAGAAAAAGGTTAATTTAGCTAATTAATGTTAGCAAATTAGTGAAACTTACCTTAATCTTATCTCTTCTTTCCAGGAAGGCAAAGCAGATGTCTCATTTTATACCAGTCTTTCTTTACTCCAGTATCAAAGGCATTTTACTGAGATATTTTCCACCCCTGCAATGCAATATAATTTCCTACAAATTTTTGAAAATTTTGATTTTGGTATCAATGCACTTGCTGGTATGTTTTGACATTTTGGCATTAATGTCCTATATTTTCTGCATTGTGTGCTTGCACTCATTGTATTAATTCAGGCTGCATTTGTTCATTAGTTTATTGCAAACAAGGTATTTATTTCTAATTAATTCCCACCCACAAACCTTCGTTGTGTAAACAGTGGTGCATGGCAGTGTTTCCATGATTGGTGGAGGGTAGCTGTTGCAATTGTCTCTGGTGGAGCAGTAACTCCTGCAATAATGTCTGGTGGAGTAGTAACTCCTAGATTCATCAGTGGTGGACAGTGACTTCTAAAAAGATCAGTGGTGGAGCAGTAACTCCCACACTAATCACAGGTGGAGCAGTAACTCCTGCAATCATCACTGGTGGAGCAGTGACTCCTACACTGGTGTCTGCTGTAGCAGTGACTCCTACACTGATCCTTGGTGGAGCAATAACTACTACAGTGGTCAGATTATTTCAGGAGTTACTGCTCCACCAGTGACAATTGCAGAAGCTACTGCTCCACCAGAGAGGAGTGTAGGAGTTACTGCTCCACCAGGGAGGAGTGTAGGAGTTACTGCTCCACCAGGGAGGAGTGTAGGAGTTACTGCTCCACCAGAGAGGAGTGTAGGAGTTACTGCTCCACCAGTGTAACTCCTACACTGCTTCCTGGAGGAGCAGTAACTCCTGCAATAATCTCTGGTGGAGCAGTAACTCCTACACTCCTCTCTGGTGGAGCAGTAACTCCTACACTCCTCTCTGGTGGAGCAGTAACTCCTACACTCCTATCTGGTGGAGGAGTAACTCCTACACTGGTCACCAGTGGAGCAGTAACTCCTACACTGGTATTCGGTGGAGCAGCAGCTTCTGCAGCTTATATACTGCAGCAGATGGAGTAGAAAGAACAAAGAAGCTACAGATTATGCAGTTATTTAGGGAACTTTGATTTTAAGACAACATCTAGGATCTACAACACAAAGAGAGAATTATCGATTTCAACTGATGGTGAAACATGGGAGGACAGTTGGAGGTATGCTAAGAATATGTTAATTTGTATTCAAAGTAAAGGAATTCAGCTGAAGATTATACATAGGCTGCATATATCTCTTAAATGACAACATACTTTCAATTCCTCATTGTCACCTCTCTTTTTGCAATGTAAAGCTGAAATTGGTTCTGTTGGTTGGTTCACACACTGTTTATGGTCTTGCTGCATAATACAGAAGTACTGGTTGAGCATTATTTGTGAAATGAAAATTATCTTTGGTAAACATATTCATGTGGATGCATTCCCATTGATATTAGTCATACCCAGTAAAGAATTAGCCTCACAGATACAGTGTTAAGAAACAAGCTGGGCAGAACTTTCTCTACACTTTACACATACAAGTGCAAACAGATAAAGAATGTGAATTAAAGTGTAAAAAAATTAAGAGCAAAATGAAATAATCAAACAGGACAATGGATTTAATAAATCAACAACATTAGAAACAGTAGAATTAGGTACAATGTGTGCTCTGATAACAAGTCAAACCTGAAGTATTTATTAAATATTTAATAAACATTATAGCTAGCTTGATCATTTCTGCGTCTTACAATATGTGAAGATTAGAATACAACACAATATGTTTAATATGTTACACAATACATTGAGGTGGGAAAAAAGATGCCACACAGGTCTCCTCCTGGCCAAGATGGGACCATATATGGCCTAATGATGAGAGATGAGCCAGTCCTGCATTCACGCGCTTGGTAATTTACGGGTGATTTACGGGTGATACACAAGCAAATACGAAATAAATCAGCGTTTCTGACACTTTTCTAAATCTGGCAAAAAGTTTTAATTTGATGTGGTTTACACAAACATTTACACCCAACTTTACTTAAATATTGACAAATGAGGCCCAATGTTCCTACTATTAAACTGTCACTGTCATCCGTGAACTCATGTATCCGGAAGCGGGAAGATAGTAGTTTCCTCCAAGTGTGTTATGCTAGCACTTTGAAAAGATGCAGTTAGCTAGCTTGGAGGAAGCACATGTTAGCCTTCACCCCCCCCGGTTGGTAGTTGTTATATGATAGGGGAGAGCTGTCTGGTGAACATTCTTCCTCTCCATCTCCATGCCTATAGCACCCATCCCCTCAGTTATTAGGGGGCCAAGCACATAGTGCTTCTTCTTCTTCTTCTTCTTCTTCTCTGCTAAAACTAATCAGGCGGACCAAACCACAGGTCCTACAGACATGAAACTCCCTCCCTCTACTCAGACAAGAAAGACGAGCCCTCTCAGCCTAACGGTGCACTATAGCAAAGTGTTTTACATTTTGGCTCATATTTCGAATACCGTAAGTCATACAGTGAAAATTCTTTTTACTACTTATTCCTTGGGTTCTCCCAAACAAGAACCATTTAGCTCCGCCCACTTATATTTTTTCTAATTTGCATAATATGCAAAACCTTCTTTTGAGAACTTGTCCTAGGATTTGCATTGCTTGTCCTATCTTCACAATTTCATCTTATGGATTTTTTACAGGCCTTAAATCCAATCAAGCTAAAATCTGTTCTACTGCATGGTTGTGCTAATCTGTGAAAGGATTTTTACTGAGGTCGCATTACTTTAAAAACATAGCAGCCATCAGCCAATCACATTGCAGAACACATTTCACAGTTTTAGCATTAAGCTACTGTCACAAAATTTTAATAGTATATTCATCTATGGTTGCTTTCGTGTCCTATGGAAGCTAGTGAGAACTAGCTACTTGTGGTTCAGTCTGCACACGGTACTTGACCCCTGCAGATTGCCCTGCGGCTATATTTATTATTATTATTATTACTATTATTATTATTATTATTATTATTATTATTATTATTGACATTGTATGATTGTGATTTTCATTGCTTAAATAATCGACAACACCTTCATCTTCTGCGGTTTATTTGACAAGAGCAAACAGTGTGCTAATATTATTGCTAGCTTCAGCTTCAGCTTATTATTTAATTGTTTTCAACCTGCCGCCTGACACACTTAAGAATGTTACTCAGCATGTATTTTAACTCTATGGACAGTAAATATGTTACGAGTATAAACAATAAAGTGAACTAGTAGTTCTGCAGGGGAAATGAAAGACTCTTTAATTACTGCTTAATAGTAAAATCCTCCTAACATACTTACTGAGTAATTAACTAGTAGCTCTTAGGAGTTAACAGGAGTAACATGCAAACCACTCATTTGTTCCTTAGTTCTTGCATAGTTAAGTACATATATTATAAAACAGCGTTACCAATAACTCTGGAAACCAGTGAACTTAGTGCCTATTTGATATTTCATGTGACATTTTGACAATAGATTTAGAATGTAACTACTCTGGCCATATATTCACCAGGCTAGTTCTAATCAGTGTTCTTATTATCACAGCGAATTAGTCACCTTCACAATAAATCAAAGATCTACCGAGGGAAACCTGAGTTAGTGGAGACTGCCTGTCTTTTTTGCTAGTGTGCAGTGTGTTGTTTTGGTGGCTGGTGACTCATAACTGCTGAGAAATGTCCTCCCCCCACCCGCCTCATTCCCCAAGACCCCCACCACGCACACATGCACAAACGCACACATACTCACACACCTCGTCATGCCACTGAAACTTCACTTGTAGCCACTCTCTTAACACTACTAAACCACAACACAGCCTGTTGATTCCTGTTGCTTTATTACTGCTAGCAAGAACTATTGATTCACCCTAACTTCCTCATAGACACGTCTGTAAAAAAAGATTGCAAATAAAAGTAAAGATAACACAAATACATCAAATGCATTAGAAAGCGGACAACCATGCACCCCACATTTGTTGGATCTAATAATGGCCGTATCTCTCTATATAAGTCTTTCACCCATGTTCTGAAATTCTGAATCCTGCAAATAATACCAGGAGTCAAATAGGTTTTATTTTTTGCACATTTATTATATATTTCAGACCAGCAATAGGCACCCATTTGGTGTGGTTCAAGAATAAAAACATCTAAGGAACTACTGGGATAAACATAGACATTCGTGTGAATTCAAATAGCAGATTAAATCATCTTCTTTTAATGAAGGAAAGAAAAAGTTCATTATCTACAGTTCCTGTTGCAGTTCAGTAGATGACTAGCAACTTGCCATTTGCAACCTAGAATTTAGCCATTAGATGTCTAAAGCTGCCTGAAATACTTGTCCTACACTATCGGTCAAAAGTTTTTGAACATCCGGACCTTCTTAGGCAGTATAATCACTATTAGTGCAAGAGACGAACCAAAATTATACCAAATAGCTTTTTAATTAAGGAAATGTAAATCTTATTAATTGGTTGCTGTCAAATCCTATTGCAACTCTAAATGAGTGCTCGATTAAAGGCAGGTACACTTGGACATGGTAAACCCGTTAAGCACAGAGATAAAAGACTCATAGTCAGTGCTAATATTAACTGTAAAACTATAACTATTTTGTATGCTATATGTGCCTATTTAGAGTGACAGTATTTTAACCTGTTTGATTATATCTATTGGTTCCAGTTGTTCCAATAATATTTCTCAATTCACCAAGTATGTCATAATAAACATTACTCAATTCACTTATACCTATTCCGTGGTTAGATTTTCAAAATTTAGAGTATTTAAAAGGTGGTTTAAACAAAATGATAATATGGGGCTTATCTTCTTACACAGCAGAAAGTTAATTCATTTATTTCACTAACTGGTCAGGGTTTTAGTGGATCCAGTGGATCCAGGCACTATCCAGGATTACACCCTGTAAGGAATGGGATCACACACACATACTCACACTCATTCACACTTCATTTACACAACTTAGACTTGCCGTTTTTGGACAGAGAGTGGAAACCAGGGTAACCAAATGAAACTACATGGAAGGTCCAAACAGACACTGACTCAGACACTGAACTCAGGATTGAACACAGAACTCTGGATTTCTGTAGCAGCAATGATACCCATCATGACACTGTGCTGCCTTTCATCAAAAAGTTTGAGAGTTAATTCCATTACATTCTCTCATCTGCCTGAACATTTTTTTGATTTTTGTGATTTTTTTCAGAATTTAAATTTAAAATTTTGAAAGTGATGGTATATGGCTTTGTGCAATTCATTTTTTTTTTTTTTTTTTTTACATTTTAATTTTTTTTTATTTTAAACCTAGGGTTTACACTGAAATGTTACCATGCAGCATTCATCAAGCATCTTTCTTTAGCCGGATACATATATTGAGAGTGGGGATGTGGGTGAGATTCTGTCTTCTTTTTTCTTTGCTGATCTTGGATTCTTTAGCCTCAGCTTGTGAGGCAGCATAGCACTGCCATTGGCTGGTGGCTGCTGCTCAACCTCCTTGTGTATTGTTGTTCTCTGATTCACTGGATTTAACACTGGAATTTCTGGAAAAGAGGCAGCCAGTGGTGGGAACACAGGAGCTAAGACCATGGGTGTGCTTGTAGACGGAACAAAACTCGGTACATCCGGAAGGTAAGAATAGGCCCTGTTGATGGGGAAGGAGTGTGTGGCAACAAAGTTTGAGCCATAATGCGCTGCTATGGCCTCAGTTGCTTGCTGGTATCCAGGCCATTGGGAAGACTCCTGACTCATTTTGTCCCTTTCCCAAAGCTCTCTGTCTGGGTAGTTGTTTGATGTTTGAGCAAAGTACGAATGCATCTGAAGGAAGCTCCTCTGATGTGATGTGTAAGGACAATTAGAGCTGATCAGGCCATATCGAAGGTTCAAAGCTAGTAGCTCAGCTCGTAGAGCTGCATTTTCCTCACTCAGTGCCACTAGCCGTGTCTCCAGCATGAAGTCATTTGCTCTGCGCTTCTCTCTTGAACGCTTGGCTGCCTCATTGTTCTTGCGACGTTTTTCCCAGTAACAGGCATCCTTTTTCTCTTCTGGTGTAAACTCACGTTTGCGACGCAAGCCTAGACCTCTATGAGATGGCTCCTCAGACTCTTTCTCAGCATCCCTCCTGGGGCTTGAGAATGCAGACTGCATCCTTCCCAACAATGGCAGATTGAAGAACTCCTCTGCTTCAGAAGTGCTTGCTATCTGTCAGTACATTTGTAAGTGGTACTTGGAGTAAGCCTGTGCTGAGACTCTCAGTCGACCTCTCAGTATGTAAACCTATAATAAAAACACAAAAACATACTTTTTTTAAATAACATAACATGTTTTTTATAACGTAAATAAGTGTACCCTAAATGAGGACTTAGCAGTGATACAGGATATTGAATTTTATGGATGCAGAAATTTCCAATATGTATGCAATTCAGTGCTTATTAAAGACCATCAAATTTGCCAAAGCCTTGGCAAGGCTTCGGTTTCATAAGGTTAAGGTTTATAAGGTTAGGTCTAACCTGTATGTTCCCGTAATGGTCCTTCATGAGCAACAAGAAATGCAATGAAAAAGAAAGGAAATTCCCCTTGTGGTTTGAGAAAGTGCATGATAAGTCATCTGAACAGCTCACAGCATTACAGCTTTTCTGTGAATACAGGTTGCAATGGCTTTTTACTAGTTTGTACTGCACACACACCTTGTAAGGAACTTCCAATGACATAATTACGAATGCAGCTAATTAATGCTTTTCCTACACCTAAACATAACCTAACACACTGATGAGTTCATTAATCTCACAGACTGAATCACACAGACATACCTAAACAACACAAGGAGGAAATACATAGATTTGTATTAGTCTTCTGGGAAACATGTAAATATCTTACGTAGCTTCTGAAGAGCAGTACTAAATGAAAAAAAAAAAGATCTTTAAACAAATAATAACAATTTACATCCTGTTCAAGCATTTACATCCCCCTGGCTCTTAATGTAGTGTGTTGCCTTCTTGAGCATCAGTGAATGTTTGCACCTTCTGTAATAGTTGTGTACGAGTCCCTCAGTTGTCCTCAGTGTGAAAAGATGGATCTAAAACATCCTATAGCCGCTGTTGGAAAGAGGTCAAATATGTAGTAGATGCTGGAAAAGCAGAGAATGTGAAGGATCTGCAGGATTTTTCTGAAGATCAGTGGGCAGCTTAACTCCTCAGGACAAACAAGGGACTCATGATCAACTATCACTAAACATAAAAACAGTCGCTGATCATCCAGGTAACAGCACAGAGCCAAGCGAATGTAAACTTTTGAACTGGTTCATTTGTGTAAATTCAGTTATTATTGTGTCTTGTGGACTGTATGTAAACATCTGTTATGTGAAATAGCTGATTCAATGGCAGTACTACATGAAAAACCAAATGCATTTTGCAGATTCTGCAAGGTGTATGTGAACTTATGACCCCAACGGTAGAGCATATGAAAAATGGAAGTTGGTGGCCCAAACTTCCTTCATTTCTCATAGCATTAGCACATTGTCCTAATTTTGGAACTGAGAGAAGACTATGTTTTTCTGTCTCAATAAACAGATGGCTTGTAGTACAATTCTCTGTTATCTGTTTCATCAAACTAGCACGAGGCACCAGAAACCATTTCTCATGGAACCTGTTTGAGACTTGCTAAAACACTTCATAATCCCCCTGGGTTCACCCTCTACCCTCTGAAACAGAATGGACAAATAATGATTGTGCAATATGTACATTACACAGGCAGACAGCAGCGATTAAAATTTCCTTAAACAATTCAGACCTTTCCTCTAACAAAAAAATCATTCTCATAAGAACAGCAACAAAAATGCAAAGGAATCCAACCAACTTGTTCTGGAAAAAAATGTTTATTTATTTAAACTGGATAGTCAAAATTTTAAAAAGACTGGGTGACATTTTTCCAATCTTCAACTGTCCAGTCAGATTCCTGTTCTTGACTAACAGGAGTGGAACCTGATATGGTCTTCTGCTGTTGTAGCCCTTTCACATTTAGGTTCAAAGTGTTGTGTGTTCTGGGATGTTTTTCTGCTCACCATGGTTGCAAAGAGTGGTTATTTGAATTATGTAGTCTTCATGTCAGCTCAAACCAGTCTGGGCATTCTCCTTTGACCTCTCTCATTAAGAAGGTGCAGAACAGAAGCTTGCTGGATATTATTTTTTTCAACCATTCTGTGTAAACCCTAGAGATTGTTGTGTTTCCCCATTGTGATGATTCGCTGATGGGATAATTGTATGAATGAGGAAGTGTGGCCAGTGAGTACATCCTCTGTTTCCTAGTCTACCTGCCCATTGGCCCCCAACGGTGCTAAAATAAATGCATTAGTTTAAAAACTACCAGGGCCACATCTTGCAATAAGTGGTATAAGTGGTTGCTTAGGGCTCCTGGACCACCAGGAGGTCCCGATGATTTTTAAAAAAAATAGATATGCACGCTCTACACATCATAGACATATACATCACATAGATGTGCACATCATTTGGAAAATGGTTTATGTATCAGACAGTTGCAAAAGAATAAAATGAATAAAAATGCAACAATTTATGCAACTAAACTAAAATAAGTCATATCAGAAGATCACCAAGAAGCATGATCATGAAGTCTTCATATCTATCTGGGGAGGAAGTGAGGAAAAAGAAAACGCAGAAACGGAAAACTGGTTTCAAATCATTGGCAAGAAACCATTGCTAATTAACTGGATTTAGTCATTGGATTTGTCTGCTTTCTTGCCTTCACTTGCTGATGTAATAGAATGAGAACTATAGCAACATAGATGATCACAACCAATGAAGAAGATTATTTTCCTGAGTTCAAACCATGCTAATGGGCTAATGGTCATTGTTCTGGTGCTATTAGGAAATATTTCAGGGCATCGTCAGTGTTAGAACCAAATGAAAGATGCAGGTACATATTAAGTCAAATTCTACTTGACTATATATAACTAGCTAATTTCCTCCAGTCAGGTCTAAATTATGTTAGCTATGGCTTGTGTAAAGAAAAAAGTGTTAAAGTACATTGTAATTTATTTTATTTATTATTATTTATTTTTGTTATATATATATATATATATATATATATATATATATATATATATATTGTTATTTACTTGTTTAGAGATTTAATTTGTTGTATATATATTCCTTGTTCAGTTGTTTTTATTTTATTCTTTATTAAAAGTTACTCTCTGAAACCAAGATAATGTATAAATTCGAGATAATCCTAAAGTATTCATTCTGTTTAATTCTCACATATAAAACAATTTGATTGGTGTGCATGGGGAACCTGAGGAAATTGTCGCTTAGACCCCCAAATTCGCAATTGTGATTTGTCAAGCTACATGCTACGCATGATTTAAAATAGCTAACCTACAGCTAAACTACCATTTTGATAACATAGCTAGATACATTACAAGCTACTAAGAAGGAGTATCTAACTACACTGAAGCTGCTTTTTTCCCCACTGAAGCTACTCTTGGTTCACTTCATTTCTAGAAATAGATACATAGCTAGTTGACATTAATGGGTGTATGGTAATAAGATAAATAGCTGTGTTTAGGTGTTTGCCATGATATGGCCTGACATGAAGCGGGGTAACTGTTGCTCCCCCGAAGAGGAATTTGTTTCGTATAACAGTGCGGTCTGAATGGTGTTATATTGCACTTATACCACAGCGATTTGCCAATGATTAAAATTTTCAGTGTATTAATGAACAAGACTGTGGAAGCAAGGGGCACAAGTATGTATCTGTATTTGTGTTCAGTTTTGTGTTCATACAGATACCCATTGGTATCTGTTTTATGGGTGTAACACAGTGCCATTATCTGTATCATTATCTGTTTAGTACTCAAAATATTCGCATCTGTTTTCGTATTCGGGAAAGTGGGCGGATTCTATGCCAGAAATTTGCTGTTGTTTGTTTGTTTTTAATGTTAAACCTACCACTATGCTCTTGAAACTGGACACCACTGAACAGGGCTCCTGGAAAAGAAGAAATTGTCATCCACAGTTTACTTTATTTACCCCCTGAACCAGACACCCTGTGGATAGCTTCTATATAATGTGACTGAGTAAACTGTTTCAAAGCAGTGGTGTCTTCCACAAATTGAGAAACTGTTAGTTAGGCTACAGTAACCATCTAATAATATTTTCCTAGATTTAATTTGGTTTTTAGGTTTGATACATTCCAGAGAGTTCAGAAAAGTTTACTGGACATGCTATCAGAGTAGAATTTTCTGAGAAGGTTTACTTTTCATAACAATGGAACGTGACCATTTAAGAATGATTAGACTATATATATATATATATATATATATATATATATATATATATATATATATATATATATATATATATATATATACACAC
>CM075013.1:23697122-23707972 GCA_037576675.1 Pangasius sanitwongsei | reverse complement strand
AAACTCCCTGAGATGATATGTGGAAGAAACCTTGAGAGGAACCAGACTCAAAAGGGAACCCATCCTCATCTGGGTGCTAACAGATAATTCCCTTCTGTAACTGTGTACTATAAGGACAAATAGTGCAATTGTGCAGCCAGAAAATTCATCACAGCTTTCACATGAAGTCCGGTTTGTTAAACCTATCCACTATCCACTGATGGAGTGCTGAGTACAAAGCTGCTCGTGGCAACTGCAGTCCCAAAGCCACCACAGCAATCGCAGTCCCAAGTCATCACAGTACAACTGCCCATATGAGATCCTCAAGCCATCTCCACAGCCCCCAAATGGAACCACCTCCAGCAATCCCAATCTTCAGGCTGTCCATGTGGGGCCACCCCCAGCAGCAGCAAGTGATCTCAACCAATGAGAACTCCAACCAGAAGTAGGGCATCAGGATGGGTCAGGCAGGTCCGGAGAGCAGAAGGGATCAGGATCACTGGTATCTCAGGAGTAGCATGTGTAGCTTGACAGAGAGAGAGAGAGAGAAGGACAGAGAGGGAGGGATTGAACTGCTTTTGTCCTGTAATGGTTAAGGACAATGTACTTACAACATAAATTGAGTGCAAGTAGGGACTCCGGCAAGACTAGCTGTGACAGCATTAGTAAAAGGGAGAGCCAGAAGCTAACACAGACATGAGGACACCCTGGGACATAAAGTGGCAAGCCACCGTCGACAAACCTGAGTGAATGCGTGAGAGTGGGGGGGGCGACAGCATCCAAACATCGCAGTTCACCACAACACTCTGTTCAGAATCTGTTCAAATCTATTCACAAAAGGCTTGACTAAACAAATGTGTTTTCAGCCTAGACTGATACACTGAGACTGTGTCTGAACCCCGAACATTAAGTGGAAGGCCGTTCCATAACTGTGGGGCTTTGCAAGAGAAGGCTCTACCTCCAGCTGTAGCCTTTACTATTCAAGGTACCAACAAATAGCCTGCACCTTTTGATCTAAGTAGGCGTGGCGGATCATAAAGACTAAAAATTCACTCAGGTACTGTGGCGCGAGACCATTTAGTGCTTTATAGGTTAATAGTAGTATTTTGTAATCAGTACAAAATTTGATGGGGAGCCAATGCAGTGTGGATAAGATAGGGGTGATGTGGTCATATCTTCTGGTTCTAGTAAGGACTCTCGCTGCTGCTTTCTGGACGAACAGGAGCTTATGCATGTCCTGGAACATCTAGACGGCAAGGCATTACAATAATCCGACCTAAACAATAATCCAACCTAACAAAAGCATGAACTAATTTTTCTGCATCATGTAGTGACATTATATTTCTTATCTTACCAATATTTCTGATATGAAAGAAAGCTATCCTAGTGATATTATCTACATGAGCTTCAAATGAAAGACTGGAGTCAATAATCACACCAAAGTCTCTTATTGCTGCACTTGATGAAACAGAAAGGCCATCCAGAGTTATTATGTAATCAGAAAGCTTACTTCTAGCATGTGATCCTAGTAAAAGTACTTCTGTCTCATCAGAATTAAGTAAGAGATAGTTAATAAGCATCCAGTGTCTAATGTCCTTTACACTTTCCTCTACTTTATTAATCTGGTGTCTGTCATCTGGCTTTGCTGAAACATACACCTTTGTGTCATAAGCACAACAGTGGAAGCTAATATCATGTTTACGAATATTTTTGCCCAGAGATAGCATATATAAAGAAAAGAGCAGTGAGCCTAAAACAGAGCCTTGCGGGACACCAAACATTACCTTAGTATGTGTAGAGAAGTCACCATTTACATCTACAAGCTGATAATGATCAGTCAAATAAGACCTGAGCCAGGAGAGGGCCGTTCCCTTAATGCCTGCTACGTTTTCTAGTCTATCGAGGAGAATAATATGATCAGTGGTATCAAAAGCTGCCCTAAGGTCAAGCAGCACAAGCAAGGAGACACAACCCTGATCAGAGGCCAGTAGTAGGTCATTTACCACTTTAACCAGCGCTGTCTCTGTGCTATGATGAGGCCTAAATCCTGACTGATACATTTCATGAATGTTATTGCTATGTAAGTATGAGCATAGCTGCTGTGCTACAACCTTTTCTAGGATCTTGGAGATAAAGGGGAGGTTTGATATTGACCTATAGTTAGACAGCTGCCAGGGATCAAGGTCAGGTTTTTTTTAATCAGGGGTTTGATAACTGCTAATTTAAAATATTTAGGTACATAGCCAATGCTAAGGGAAGAATTGATTATCTTTAGAAGAGGTTCGATTGTTACTGTTTGAAGAAACATGTACGTAAGGGATACAGGTTGATGATTGTGATGATGAAATTAGTGAAATTAGTTCGGTCTCTCGAAGGGGAGTAAAACATTCTAATCCTTGATCTGATATCATTATATTATTATCTACAGGGTTTTAAATTAATAGTCTGAATTGTACCACTGAAAATATTCTTGAGGTCATCGCTGCTATATAATGATTGTGTGCATGTTTCTGTTGTGGTCTTATTCCTAATCAATTTTGCTACAGTATTAAATAAGGACCTTGGATTATTTTTGTTATTTTCAATTAGAGTGAAGAGATACATTGATCTAGCAGCGCTAAGAGCTTTTCTGTAGCTCAGAAGGCTCTCCTTCCATGCTATTTGAAACACTACCAATTTAGTTTGACGCCATTTACTTTCTAATTTTTGAGTGGTCTGTTTTAAGGTGCGTGTGTGATCGTTATTACCAGGGTGCTGGCTTTTTCTCTCTAATTATTTTTCTTTTAAGTGGAGCTACCTTATCTAGTGTGTAGCAGAACGTTGATTCTAAGCATTCAGTTGCCTGGTCAAGTTCTTTGGGATCAGACAGTGATCCGATCATGGTTGGTAACTCTTAACTTCTCCTTTAATGAAAATTAAATTCAGATACAGCAGCCACAATAATATGGGCACATTTTTGCATTTTTTTTTTTAAAACAACCAAAGTGGAAAATTAATGTTATTATTTTATCATTGGTTTTAATACCACTTACTTTGACATATTCCTAGGATAGGTTGCACCAACTAGGATTTAATGAAAGCTTTATTGATCTAAATTGAGTTATGTTTCTTTTATTAGAAATCACGTTGTGTTGCATCAATCATGGTTTAAAAGTTCATCTATTACAACATTAACCTCTGATTAGGTCTGAAACTCTGACTAAAGCCTTGACAGGTGATTCAATCTGATTGTCCACAATGAGAGTGTTGCCAGTCTCAACTCAGTACAGCAGAAGCAGTGTTACTAATTTGTACACTGTGCACCCAATTTGGATGTGAATATCCTTAGATTAAATCTGATCTGAGTCATATTCATTATTTTAATTTCAACTCCAGTATACTTTTTATAAGTATAATTATAATTAAGTATAATTTTGGCAGACAGCTAAAATTACAATAACTTTGTCAATGTGTGTGGCTGTGGCAGCACTGAACTCCCAAATATATCTTCTTTGTAATAAGGAGTTGATATTACAGTAAGGTTGTGGTGTATAAAAACCACAACCTTACTGTAATATCTCTTGTAGTTGTTTACAGTCTTTTCATGTTTTTTTTCTTTTTATACAGTTTCCTTCTCATGTTGACTCTGGCTTGCTCTAGATCAACATCTGAATTTCTACAAAGCTGGTTTGTGCTGGTTAATGTGTATTTTCTCAAAACACCATAAGTAAAATGTAATGTAATCAAACAATGTCCAACCCTACTGATGTCTAAATGCAGATGTCACTATAGGCAGTGTTAAATTAAATTAAATTGAATTGAATTAATTTATAACGTTTACTGGTTAGTTGGGTGGAATTCAGTTAAATTACTGGTTATCTGCTGAATAATGGTTTGATAAATATTACCTGTGCTACAATAGTGCTCAACATTTTTCAGCAGACGTGTGTGATGAAGAGGGGATAAACAGGTGTAGAAAATGGGGCAATGGGTTATAAGCATCAGATGTTGGTGTGGTAATTGTGGGGGGCGTCCAGGCTACATCCTAAGAATAGGGGTAACTTGCTGTGGTTTATGTGTGTGAGAGGGGGGTGACACAGTGACTCATCAAAGAGCTATTCAGTTTTTCTGTGATTGTTTGCACTGCTGTCAATGACTCATAATTACACCATGAAATTCCTTAGAACCAAATGGTTTTGCAGAGCTTAACCTGACCTTCAGGTGTAAATTCAAAAACACATACAGTACACACAATGAGTAGTACATGGGCCATGAAAGTTGATTTATCAACAGCAGACCTACACTTGCACATGACATTTCACTTTTAAGTGCTGTCCTGCAAACGTGGTGTGTATGTGTGTGGTGTAGTGAGTGTGAAAGCATGATTGCAGTAGTGTTGCACACCACTGTGTACAGTAAACCCAATCATACTTTGCTTCTTTTTCAAGAAAACAGAAACCACTTCCTGTTTTGGAGCTCCCACCACTCTTTTAGACGACCTCATTTCATAACACTTTCATTCTTCTCATTCTCATTCTTTTCACTTTAAAACAGAAGGAAAAGCAGAATGTAATAAGGGACAATGATATAATAAGCCAACCTATTTTAGCGTTGTCTTTTTCCCCTCATTTATCTGTTTTAATGTATTGCATTTTGTCTCTCACATGGTCTCACTGCAAAAGTTGTTTAGTCAGGCATCAATTTGTCGAGTAGGTGTCTCGAGTCGAATTCTGAAACTGTCACTGTCTTGGGCCTAAGAGCCGCTGTTCAAGGGACAACGTAGGCCTGTACTGTAATGTTAGCTAGCTAGCATTCACTAATATATCTAACAAACGTGGTCTAGCATTTTAAAGGTGCCGCATTACATTGCTACCCTTTATCTGTAATTACCAAATGCCTGCAATGTTTTAAACACAAACATTTATAATACCTACTCCAGTGTTCCATATTTGTATAGAATATTACTTTATTGTACACTCACCAGTCACTTTAATAGGAACACCTGTACAGCTTCACATTCATGCAATTCTGCCAATCATGTGGCAGCAACACAATGCATAGAACCATGCAGATACAGGTAAATGTGATCTCAGTGACTTCACCTTGTCTTTTTCCAGTCTACAGCTGTCCAGTTTCAGTGAGTCTGTGCTCACTGTAGCTTCAGATTCCTGTTCGTGGCTGATAGCAGTCGAGCCAGATGTGGTCTTCTTCTGTTATAACCTGTCCATGTCAAGTATGGTTATCGTGGTTTCTGAGATGCTTTTCCGCTTACCATGTTTGTAAAGAGTGATTATTTTAGTTACTATAGCCTTCCTGTCAGCTCGAACCAGTCTGGCCAATCTCATCTGACCTCTCTCATCAACAATGCTTTTTTTTTTGCCCACAGAACTGCCCTCCACTGTATGCTTTTTGTCTTTTGCACCATTGTATGTAAACTCTAGAGACTGTTGTGTGTGAAAATCCCAGGAGATCAGCAGTTTCTGAAATACTCAAACCAGCCCGTCTGGCACCAAAAACCCTGCCACAGTCAAACTCACTGAGATAATATATTTTCTCCATTCTGACACTTGATGTGAACATTAACTGAAAATCTGCAAGATTTTCTGCATAGCGCTGCTGTCACATGATTGAATGATTGGATGATTGCATGAATAAGCAGGGGTACAAGTGTTCCTAATAAAGTGGCTGGTGAGTAGATAAACAAATGCACTCTTTCTTAGAGGGAAATTCAAATTGTTTTAGGTTATATTACACAGTCTGCCTGCAATGAAAACCTGTAACTATCTTCCTGTTCTTTGTGCATTAGCATATGTTTCTTCACACTTCCAAATATGTAGATTAATAAATTGTTCAGATTAAAGCTTGCAGTTCAATCTGCTTGCAACACTTATCATGCTAGAGCCTCATATTGTATTTAACAGGAGGTCAGAGGAAAACTTGGAACAGCTTACTGACATTCCTAAAACACTGCAAAAAAAATGACATCTTAGCGAATGACAATATCTTGAAAATAGACAAAGGTATCTAGTGGTCTTATTACAAGATTACAATAAACTGAATATAATATTATTGATCCTATTTCACAGACAAAATAATCTGCCAGTAGAATAAGAAAATTCTAAACTTGAAATGTGTAAAAGCGTCTAAAAACAGGCCATATCTGTTTCATAGTAATTGCATAATAATAAATATTAGATAAATTTGACCAACATATTTTAACTGGCAAAGATATAATTTTCTTGGCACTGAAACCCCTAATTCCTTGGTCACTTTTACTAACATCACGAAAGAACCTGAGGATTTTTTTTTTTTTTTTTGCATAATTGTTCATTGTGAACTATGGCCTAGTGAAGGGTCCATAATTATTTGTAGACAAATGCAATTCTTTCCCATATTTTGTAGATGGTTATTAACATTCTTAGATATTTTAGCATTGCACTTGTTTTTGGCAGTAGTTAATAATACATTGAGAACTATATAGATGTGCAGTATTAAACTTTCCAACAAGTAACAGCCAAATTGCTTGCTGTGGGGTGAAAGAAATGGGTCAGATAATGGCAGAACCTATTTTAATCTAAACAATAGTACAGGACCTTTTGGCCCTTTTACCCTTTCAGTGATAGCAGTACCAAGTGCTGTTGCAATACTTTTTTTTTTATTATGAAATCTGCTTTCCTGGCTAACTGTCAACAAATGATCAGCCTCAGTTGCCCTAAGCAACTGTTGGGCTGTTTGTGGAGATTGTCTGGTTGCAGAGCGAGAGATGTGTGCAGTGCGGTTTAGCAGGTAGCGAAGAGCAGTTAAACTGAAGTGGAAACATTAGCGGAAGGCAGCCAGGCCGACTGGTCACTACCTGAAGGCCTGGAACTACCTGCAACCTGCTACGTCTCATCTCTCAAACCACTCAGTGACTGAAAAGCCCGCATTTAAAAATAGATGAGCCTCATAGGCTTTTACACACACACTATTTATCTCCTTGTCACACATGCACACTGCTCTATTCACACACTTTCTGTTAACTGTAGGTCATCAGGCGGGAGCTATTTAGAAGGAATATGGCTTGAGACAAACAAAATACTCCGTTTTTTCACTGGCAATCTTGTCAGAACACACACACACACCACAAACAGTTATGTTTGCATTATCTGCATGTTCACAGTAATTAGGATGCAGTGTGAGTAAATAACCACTAGATGGATGCAAGGTGACAAGCAAGAGACAGTTCAATTAAGTGTACAGGGTGTTGAAATTTTTTTAAAACTCTGTAACTCTGATAGAATTAGCATTATTACAATTAAAAAGGAAATTTAGACACACAGAACCCAACAGCTTTTTTTTTTGTCTTAAAGTAACAAAGTTACAAACATGTGATATGCAAAACATCCAGGCATTAATCCAAATGCTGCCATGCATGCTGCAACATATCCATATCAGTGCTTTCAACAGCAACTGTGATTATTGCATTCAGATCATCAACATCTGCATGTCATCTGCAAGTGTTATACACAACATTTGACAAACCCCTAGAGAAAGAAATTGCAGGGTGTGATATTGAGCAATCTAGGCAGTCAAAGAATGGTATCTTTACGGCCAATTCACCTCTTTGGTCTTATTCAGAGCCTCATGGACTATTAAAGCCTAATGTGACTGTGTCAAAATTCAGAAAAACATCATTTTAAAATGTGACAATCCAAGCATGGAACTGTCAAGAACCTCCCTTGACATAGGGGAAAGAGGAAAATTGTTGAGGTTGGTGCGAATGGTGGAAAAAACACCACGTCTAACATCCAAAGACCTGAAGGCCAACCTGGAACAGTCTGGGGTCATGGTTTCAACAAGTACTATAGGCTCGCACACTAAACCAAGCAGGGCTTCATGGGCAAAGCCCAAGGAAGACACCATTGCTGAAGAAAAGACATAAAAAGGAACGACTGATCTTTGCCAAAGAGTACCTGGACAAACCACAATCCTTCTGGGAAAATGTTCTGTGGACAGATGAAACAAAAATAGAGCTTTTTGGCAATGCACACCAACAGTTTATTTACAGACGGCGCAATGAAGCTTATAAGGAAAAGAACACCCTACCAACAGTTAAGCATGGTGGAGGATCCATAATGCTGTGGGGCTGCTTTGCTGCGTCTGGTACTGGAGGCCTTGACCGTATCACAGGAATCATGAAATCAGAGAATTACCAAGAGATTTTAGAGCGAAATGTCCTACCTAGTGTAAGAAAACTTGGTTTGAGTCGAAGATCATGGGTCCTCCAGCAAGACAAAGACCCAAAGACCTTAAGGAAGGGTGCCTTTATTGCTGCCCATGCCGTTTTTTTCCTGTTTCTTCTTGGAAATTACTACATACAAGTTGAAAAACAATGTTCTTTGTTTAATTACTTTGGACCTCCAATTAAAAAATCCTGATGATATAATTTTGGTACATTTTCAATTATTCCTGAAGATATTGTACAGGTTATGCAAAAAATGAAGGGGTGCCAATAATGGTGAGCAGGACTGTATATAATGTAAAAAAATTTTTTGGCCATATACAGCTGATAGATGATAAAAGTTATTATACTGATCAATGTTTTTTTTTTCATTCCATTGTTTAACCACATGTTATTGGCTACCAGCTGATATGATGGGAAACAGGATTAACCAGTTGGGATTATGCATTTTCCCATTTCTCTTTGAAATCTACTAGCCAGAGAGCTCACTATAAGCAAAGAGGTGAAAGCTGGACAAGTGGCATGCTGGAGGTTTACTGCTGTAAGAGGAAAAGAAAATATCAGTATTTACAAGGTGTAAGGTGTAATTTTATGTTTTTTTTAAAAAATCATTTTCAGTCGAACTCTTATAAATGTATTTTATGGCAACGTCATTAATATGGCAAGATTGTCTGATGGTAGAGTGTACTTTAAAATGATCATGAAAACAATCATAGTTTTATTTTTACATGTCTGCATCACAAAAAAGTAGGTTAATTCCTTGTATCACCTATTGCTAAATAGTTTTTTAGACATGAGTGTGACTTGCATGAAACACAGCAGAGAGGCATTAATTTTAAGCAATGTTTCAGCACAGAAATGTGAGCTCTCATAACAATATTGAATTTAAAGTTCACGAGGGTTGAATGAAACAAGGCAGCGGCTGTATTTGGCCCACAAGCCCACGAGATTGAGACATGTGATTTAATTAATGGACTTGGAAAAAAAAGTCTTGAAAAAGCCCACCCCAACACCCCACTAAATCCAGCCCTGTATAGAAGACAGAAGACTTGTAAAATATTAAACTGATAAGAACAAATACTACACTTAATCATTGTCAAATGGTTTTAACTAGGTTTCTACTTCAAGCAGAAAACCTGAGAACAGTAAATTCTAATCGAAACAAAATTACATTACAAAGAAACAGGAGATGGCTTGAAAGACCAGTGTGATTCAATTACACCCCCACAGACAATTCCAAGCCCATGACCTTCCTTGGACCACTTTTGGTAGGTACTAACCACTGTATACCGGGAACACCCCACAAGACCTGCCTTTTGGAGATGCTCTGACCCAGTCGTCTAGCCATCACAATTTGGCGCTCAGATCCTTATGCTTGCCTTTTTTTCCTGCTTCCAACATCATCAACTTTGAGACCTGACTATTCACTTGTTGCCTAATATCCCACCCCTTAACAGATACCATTGTAACAAGATAATCAATTTTATTCACTTCACCTATCAGTGGTTTTAATGTTATGGCTGATCAGTGTATACTAAATTGATAAGAGCAAAAACTACACTTAATAATATTCAAAAGGCTATAGCTAGGATTCTGCTTCTAACGGTAACCTTGACAACAGTAAATTTTAGTAGACAACAGTGAGTGATGGAAAACAATCGCTATATCTATGGATGATTGGGAACTAGTAAGCTGGCTCAGGGTAAGGTGGCTTGAGCCAGCTCATCCACCTTGATATCTTTCATAGATTTTGCAAAAGAACATAGCAATACAAGTTAAATTAGAGTTTAGGAAAAAAAAATGCAAAAGCCTCATCAAATGTAACCAACGTTCAACTGAAGAATGAATGAAGCACTTCATTAAGATATTGAAGACTTTATTAAACAGATAAGAGCAAATATTAAATTTAATCATAGTCAAATATGAATGGAATAACCCGACGGCTCTTCGGGACCAACAATTGGGTCATTTCCTCTTTGGTCTGAGTGTCCTGCGTCACTCAGTTTAACCTATTGTTAATAATTGTGAAATAGGGGAAGGAGAGTGCAACGTTGGGCTGAACCCGCTGACCATCAAACACTTTCACTTGGTTGAAGGCGTGCCTGAGAGTTTTGTCCTGTGTCTGCTCCAAATGGAAATCCCAGAGGGGAATTCCCCGGAGGGAGGGGGGAAGGGCCCTCCCCAAAATCTGCGTCTTCCTCACGCGGAACTGATGTTGACGGCCCAGGCAACGCCTCCCCAGCCAACTCTGCGTACATCGCACACTGTGCTACACTGCTGCAGGACCCATCCACACACATTCCCCTCAGCAATATCCGAAATGCTGGCCAATATGCCCCCAAAATCAGTGGATGGTTGAGGCAGGGACTAACCACCACCTCTATTGTTTGCTTTGTCCCCTGACTTGGATCGTGGTGGGCACCCATGGGTACTTGTGAACATCCCTGTGCACACATCTCACCTTCACCAAACATGCATTTCCTAGTGCCTCACCTTGAACCAGGCATTGGTTTGGTTACAGCCTGAATCCACCAATGCGTGGGATGTACCCCCGACACTTACCATTATATGGTACGTCCCATATAATGACGCCCCATATATATATATATATATATATATACACTGCCCTCCAAAAGTTTGGAAACGCCTGAACAAAATAGGGTTTTTGGGC
>CM075013.1:23653799-23679222 GCA_037576675.1 Pangasius sanitwongsei | reverse complement strand
ATCCATTTATTTCTGTAAAGCTGCTTTGGGACAATGTCCATTGTTAAAAGCGCTATACAAATAAAACTGAATTGAAAAAAAACTGAATTGAATTGGACCAGACAGGCTAGCCTTCGCTCACCACTTGCATCAGTGAGCCTTGGGCGCCCATGACCCTGTCGCCGGTTCACTGGTTGTCCTTCCTTAGACCACTTTTGGTAGGTACTAACCACTCCACTGCATACCAGGAACACCCCACAAGTCCATCACAATTTGGCCCTCATCAAAGTCACTCAGATCCTTATACTTGCAGGTGGCATTGTAACGAGATAATCAATGTTATTCACCTGTGTGGTTTTAATGTTATGGCTGATCAGTGTAGGTCACCAGCAATCTTCTTTTGGATTCAGTCACAGGGGTAATAAATGTGAACAAGGTGGACTATTTACTCTGCCATCCCCTTCCCCTCAAATGTGTTTGGAGGACAAACTGAAAGGTGATCGACTGAGCACACATTCTCTAATCAAAGTACAAATGACACAAAAGGACAGACAACATAACTGTACATTTAGTCTTTTTTTTTTTAAAGAAAGAGTTACTTCTTTTCTGTTCTACTACAGCATGAAGCCACTAGAGCATTACGGGGTTGAAACACAAAAAAGTTAGAATTATCATTAATGCAGCTGCCTGTTTCCTTGTTGAGGTTTTAAGTTTTGGCACCCCTTTAATATCACCACCAGCCACCACCGCATAATATAGTCTTATTACATATATGTATGAGGTCATACATAGTGTTATTCTTTTTAAAACATTTTTACTAAAGTTACCTGGTTACCCTGCTTTCTTTACCTTTAAAGATAAAACTTTCGTGAGCATGTGATTGCTCATGAAATGACTAAGGAGCTCCTGGGAGGCCGGGTATTAGTATGCCATTGTTCTGTCTCTGCACTCTGGGGACATGGAGCTGGTGTTTATACTTTTGTTGTGACCTTGTGTGTGCAATGAATTGTCTCCAGGCTCCTCCTCTTTTTAACTGCCTATGATGTTTCAAGCCCATCCTTTTTCCACCTGCAGAAACAATTTTCCAAATTAGTTTAAGAGAGATGGGGAAGGCAGAGGAGGAACAAACTGAATGGCATAAACGTGAGTATATTGCTTTTGGCAAGGTCAATGACTTTTCATGAAAACTTGTTGCTGTATCAATTCAAGTGTTTAAATTATCTGGGTGAGACACTGGAGACAGCAATGAGGAAAAATTCTCCTCCTGAGATGTGGCAGCTATAAACAATTGCCAGGTAAGGTGTTTGTCGGCAAATCTCCCCAGTGATCATCATCTAGCAAGTCATTTTGCTAATTAGACATGTGAATCTAGTTCACTGTAGGTGGCATTATTTGCACTGATTTATTGTGTATGGCAGGAGTTCCTAAAATTTCTGGGCAAATGTTCCCAAATGGACATTATGAATTTTCTGCGACCCCAAGCCTTGACCATCGCCCAGTTTTTTAAATTCCAGATTTGTGGTGATGTAGGAAAATAATCCATGCTGGGGTGGTGTGATACAGAGGAGCCTTAGTTCATACTTGAGGCAGGAAGTGGTGGAATAAAAAGTCACACCCTCTACAGATGGAATGTCAGAGCCAAAATATCTCTGTCCTTCAGGTTTCCAAATCGAATTGTAAAATGTTTAGCGATTTCATGCACGCCGACAAACTCTGTTAATCTTTAAAACTTTCTGCCATCAGCTTGATTGTGCTTTCCGCTGTGTCGTGGGCTGCATCTCAAATCTAAAAGTCTGACCTTACATTCAAAAGTAATTAGTGATTTAGTAAATCCAGAAATGTGGTACGCAAAACAGACCTTTCGGTAGGTTTGAAGGTGACACCATAATAGGAAAACCAGTGTGCAATTTGAGACACAAAACTAGTTTGTTTAGCAGAGGTTGATGGATAGGAAAATTTGTCTGCTTCTATTGCTGAACTCCTTTGCTAGTGCAGTGTGTTACGATAGTGAAAAGACCAAAATAGCGTGTACACTTTCCATTTAAATGTGGCTTGATTTAATGCGACTCCCAGTAACATTTCAAAATACAAAATCCAATTTCAAAATCCATTTTGTTTGATATTTCTAATATTAATTTGTAAAATAAATGAATAGAACAAAAGAGGAGATGGTGAGTTTCTCTCATGACTCCATCTGTTGTATGGTCCGTAGCATGGCCTCTTAAATACGTAAGTCTGGTGCTGGATTGACCCTCTTTTTAGAAAATTTTTAAAATTAATACAGAAGTCAACTCTCTTCATGTTTCAGGTATGACTTGGCAGGTGCAAGCTAAATGCCGTAATTTTCATGAGCCCCTGGAACGCAGGACTTTCCTGGGCTGTCACAAGAAGCGTTATGCAGTAAGTAGAAATAAAAAATCTTTTGAAAATGTTTGTATTAAATTAGTGACCACACATAATCAACGCTCACGTCCTGACATGCTGTATTTTTGGAAATGTTTCACTAATGCACTATCTCTACCAGGACAATTTAGTGCGCAGCTATAAGTACACTGCCTTGACCTTCCTGCCATATAACCTGTATGAACAGTTCCAGCGTGCAGCAAACTTCTTCTTCCTGCTCGTTGTAATCATGCAGGTATGTGGTTGTATTTATTTATTTTCCTCAGATAAAAAAATAACATTGAAGCATTACTCTTTATGAGGTGTGTGTGTGTGTGTGTGTGTGTGTTTTGTATTTTGTTTACTGTGTGTTTATTGCAATACTTTACATTAAGGTTCCTCTAAAGGAGCATTAGGCAACATTTGTCAAGATTATGTCTCTAAGAGTTAAATAGCAGTTGAATAAGATTTGAATCCCAGAACCTACAGTGGTTCAACTAAAGTTAGCATGGTAACTACAGCTAGCATTATCAAGGACTGTCATGACATCACTTTCAAGCGGCATTCATCTGCTTGAAAACCAAGTAATAACACTGTAAACATCTGAAATTTGGCTCATATTGAATTATGAGAATGGTCAAGAGGCCCTTCGCTATTCTATTTTTCTTTGCAATGAGGTTTTGAGGTTTTAAGCTCTGCTATTATCAACATTAGCCTCATTATTATTGTATAAGTTACATGATAGGCCATTCGTCTGCTTGAAAACCTGTAAACTGTATCAGTGCAAACGTGATATTTGGCCCATACTGGTTTATAAGAATGGTCAAGACTGCCTCTACATATGTTTTTCTTTGTAATTAGGTTTTTTTAAGCTTTGGGATAAACATCATTAGCATCGTAAGCACTTTAAGCTACACAATAGGCCATATAGCTGCTTGAAAGCCAAGTTAGTTGGTTTACAAGAATGGTCAAGATTCCCTTCTCTGTCTCATTTTTGTTTATAATGGAAAAAGGGTATTTCCTTGATTCTGTACATAAAGCAGGCCATTCAAACAATTCAGAGCTTTCTACATTTTCGTGTACATACCAGTCCAGGAGCCACCGATTTTGAGATTGCACAGAGTGAAGAGTCACTGGGGCGTGTCTATATAATGACTGAGAGGACCACAAACACTAACAAGCACTCCAGACTGTAAGGCAGCTTTCCAAATGGGTTTTCTCAGCCACATAATACTCATGATGTGGTCATGATTTATACAATTATTTTTGTCATGGTCTACATGTTTGCTTGTGCAAGTAAGTGATAAATAAAAACTTAATATTGCAACCAACCTATAAACCAATGTTTATACAATTAGAAAAAATTGAGCCCATGATGACCAATATTAACCAGCACTTTAATTAACATCTGTGATTGTTAACTGACAAAATTCTGAAGTGAGAAGCAGTAAGTTCCAATATTTACACCTGATTTCAGTAAGTTATCCAGAGCCCAGAGTTCAGTAAGTTATCAACACATTGTAAATAACTGTGTGGTAATTTATATGTTTGTTTTTTTTAAATTATTATTTATTTACATTAGATTACGGTTACATTAGTTTACATTCCATTATTTACATTCATTTATTTATTACATTAGTCAGTGCAGTTAACATTTAAATATCAATTAGCACACATATTAACTTGCTCTGTTAATATTACTCATGGTTTATTAATGCTGATGTAGATGGTTTGTTAATGTTAAATAATGCAGTAAATAATGTTCGTTAAGGGATCCTTAATGTAAAGTATTACCCATTAAAATTTATTGTTTTTGTCATTAAAGAAAGGAAGACATTAAGTTATACACTAGGGCAATATGAAGATATAATATCTCTATTGTGATAAATATCGATATGATATTGCTTTTCTGAGATATTGTGGATATGGTGATATATTAAAAAAACTTACTGGGGATGTCTGGGATTATCAGCAATACCTAGGACATATGTACAATGTTGTATAAATCATACTTGCAATGTATTCTCCTAATTTTGTCTCCATAAGGGTTTACTGATAGGCCACCAATGTTTTGGAACTGTGCTTTATTCGGTATTGCAAACTACTGGTTCAGTGTGTTTTTGTCTGCTCTCCAGTGTATTCCTGCTATTGCTACTCTTTCGTGGTACATCATAATGCTGCCTCTGGTCACTGTACTAACAATTCGTGGGGCAAAGGACCTGCTCACAGACCTGGTGAGGAAGATCTGTTATGTGCAATAAATAAATGTAGTTATTTATTATGTACAAAAATAATGTGCTTACTGAACAATTTAACTGAATGCGAGACTTTTCTTGTCTGTCTAATTATGGGTTCAGAAGTTGGCTTTCACTTCATCCTTGAGAGGTTGACTAGGGTTCCTTGTTTAAGTACAGAGAAAAGTCTTGTACATTGATTACTCTTCTTGTTGCCATTGTGTCTTTGCCAGTTTCTGTTTAAACTTTGTTGGGTATTTTAGCTTGAGCTTGGCCCTGGCATCTGGAGGATTGATCCTCAGGATATGTCCCATGAGCATTTCAGCAGGTGCTTAAGGTCCTTAGCATCAGGAATGCCATGTGAATATCTTTTTTCTTTTTGCTCTGGTTAAGCATATTTTAAGCATATTTTATAGCACCTCCTATACAATGAAAATCAACGTCCTGTCACAAGTACACTAATATCTACATATCAAACATTCACGCCACTGCTCTGTAGGTCATGTAGGGCACCAGTGTACTTTAATCACGCCCACTTCTCCATATAAACCATTTGAATAACAATAAATACTTTTACATCATTTTTAATCGTTTGGAGCATACTGAGCCAATTACCACCCACCAGCTAGCTCTCCCCTATCATACAACAGGGGAGGCTAATGTGCTTCCTCTGAGACACATGAAGTCATCTATCCACATCTTTTCAACCTGGTGCTCATGCTATGTCACAGGGCGGCGTAACACACCCCAGAGGAAAGCACTATGGCCTTAGAGATGCCCATGATTGGCTAATGTTGCTCTGTTTGACCGGGAAGAGAGAGCAATGCCATCCTTCCCACTCAGAAAGCCAACTTTGCTCCCTTGAATCCATCTTTATACATTTACAGTTTTCTTTGCATATGTGTCAGGCAGACATTTTAGACAATGGGGCAAAATGATAATAATAATAATAATAATAATAATAATAGTAATGTTTCAAATGTTATACTTTTTTTTATTTTAATCATCAGCTTCTAATGCTGCCATTACAAATACTACAACCCCCAGAATTCTTGTCTTCTTTCAGCCTATCAGAAAAGCAAAGATTCAATCATTACAGTTTTATTTATTTATTTATTTATTTATTTTTTTAAATTAGGGTATGTTCAGAAGCATGTCCAAAATGTTAAATAGCAGAGGTTGTAGCCTGCCCAAGGTTTTGGGGAAGGTCTCTGTACTCTAAGAAATACAGTGCTCACACATGACAAGAGTTATGGATATTGTAGTAATGTGTGAGCTCGTTAGTCTGAGAAATACAGCGCTCACACATTGCTACAATATCCATAAGTCTAGTCACCCTCCGAAAATCCTCCCCACCCAAATGAATCAGAAAGGCAGGAATTTGTGCTAAACAAATAGCATAATACACTCATTTGCCACTTTAATAGGAACACCTGTACCCCTGCTCATTCATGCAATTACTCAATCAGCCAATTATTTTCCCAAAATGCAATACATAAAATCATGTAGATATATTTAATGTTTAAATATGAAGCCATATTGAAATCTTATTGAAACCTAGTTTTTTACATAGACTTACATACCAGGTTGTGTGGCCACCTATCTCATGAGGGAATACATGTTCATAAAGCTGAGTACAACAAACATGCAGGCATGCAAGCTCTAGGGTGGAAAACACAACCATCCACACATGAGTTCTCTCTTTCTCCACTCATTCTCTCTCTCTTACCCCCATGCACACGCTCTCCTTTTGATCTGTCCCTGTTTAGAAGTAGGATTTCTTAGTTAGGCAGTTGATTGCTGTTGTGTTTCAATAAATTCCATTTTATTGAAGCTTTGATTGCATTTTCTTGGTCATTATTGTGATACAGCAAAAAGCCATTTAGGCTGATCTTTCAGAAACCAAGACTTTGTTATTTCTCTCATCTAAAATTGAGGTAATAATAATTTTGTCTTATTTAGTATAGGCCATTGTCATTTTTGTTGTTGCCATTATGCTAATTTGTTCCTTATACAGATATGAATATCAATGGCATTGGTCACTGTCACAGATTAGAATTTTCTCAGCAGCAATTTATGCTGAACATAAATTTGTCTCTTAGCATTTTACTCTCAACTGGCCCAAATGTCCAGTCTTTGTTTGTCTTCAGTGATAAGTTGTCGATGTGTCGATAAATTGTCGAAGCATAGGCTCGATATGTGCATTGCATATATCTAAAATTAGGGCCTCAGTTCCAGAAAGGTTGAGCTTTTGTATATTTCTAACACTTGAATGGAATAAAATTTGCTCCATTGCTTTCTTTTCTTATAGGGCCGGCGTCGCAGTGATACCAAGATTAACAAAAGGCACTGTGACATACTTACTACCCAGGGGTTAGTATTATGAAGATCTGTTAGTGTATATTTGGAGTTTACACTGTACATGTAAAAAAAAAAAAATCTGACTGTACTACTGTGACTGTAATATTTTTCAATGTGTTTTTACCTGCAGCTTCACAGCAGCACAGTGGAAAGATGTATGTGTTGGAGATGTACTGAAAATTTATAGGGACCAGGTGATACCGGTATGTGTGTATGTATTTGTGTGTGTGTGTGTGTGTGTGTGTGTGTGTAGGAGAGTGAAGTAATTGTTCTGGCCTTTTTGTGTTCCACAGGCAGACCTGTTCCTCCTATGCAGTACTGAACCCCACGGCTTATGCTATATTGAGACAGCTGATATAGATGGGTAGGAATGCAGCTAGTCCTGCTGCTCTGTTTGCTCCCAAAATCAATGCAAGATGCATATGCAGACAGTTATTCTGTTTTTCCATTTGTGCTTTAGATGTGAACACATTATGTATCTGTGATTCTTTGAACACCTGGATACCTTCTTGTGCATGTGAGCACACAGACCTTACCAAAAAGTCATGTGGTGATAAAATGACATAGTATTTGCTATGAAATACCTGCCTCAATCAGCGTCTGTCCATGAGACCTTCTCAATGACTTTTATTTGGTGTTCATAGAACCACAGTTACAAATGTAACTAGTAGGGATGTAACGGTACACAAAATTCAAATTTGATAAGATATGGTGGTGTCTCAATATGATACATTTTCAATACACCAAAGATAAACATTATCTGAATATGTGACTTAATTCAACATTATAAAAGTATTTAATAATGAAACAGTGTTTCTGTGATCTATTCAGACACTTAGCAGCATATAATGAAACAAAAGCTGTGCATTAGAAAGTAACTAACTGAAACATGGATACTTAATCATTAGCTTTCTGTGCTGCTGTGCAGGGTTGCCAGGTCTCAGCAAAATTTATACCCTGACCACTGTCTCAAAAAGGCAAAAAAAAAAAAAAATGCAAGCCCTGCAAGTAGCTGTGCGGCTCCCTGTAGCTCAAATATGTTTTTGGATCCTGCACCCTCTACTTTTCAGATATGATTCAAGTGGTCATTTTCTGAACCAGCCAGGAATTACTGTCTTGAAGCAGTAGCAGCAGTAATATAATCCTTTGATGAATAGCACACTTTGTTATGCACTATACTAAGTGAATTTTCTGATATGTAGATGTATCAAATTGAGAGCCTTGCATCAAACAAAATGATATGTTGTATCATTACACCCCTACTGTGTGTTGGTGGCTGTGCCAAAAGGTGTGTGTGTGTGTGAGATGTGTCTAGTGCAGAAGTGTGTTCGCAGCCAGTGTTCGCACTCTTTGTTTTCAGCTGCTGCTGCTGGCTAGCCGTAACACCCTCTAGAGGTGAAAAATGGGAGCTGAGCGCGTAAGTCTTCCCCTTGCCAGTACATAGCCTCTCCACTGCCAAAACAGGCCCTCCGGTGTGTGGACATGCACGGCACCTCATCAACCGCTGCCACAGCTATGGGTTAAATAGCAGCCTAGTGCCACAGTTTGCTTGGATGAAGCCATTTACTGGTTCAATGGGCTGACAAAATGTGCCAGCAACATGCTGTGGAGTGTATAATACAAGGAAATCACACATGATGTCCTGGTTATCCACTGCACCTTATCCCTCCTCCAGCTGTATTGACACTGTCCTGCCACTGAACCCAGGTGGGATCCAGGAAGAGAGATTGAGGTTGAAGCTGAGGCTTCGCAACTCTCCCTCATTTTAATTTAAGTAAAGAGTAAGTCATCTTCAGTCTTAGTCTTGTAGACCAAAGTCCTGTGGCAATGGGCAAGCAACGAAGCAGCAGGTGTGGACACACTGGAAGCTGTAGTTGCAAATGTGCACACAGTAAGCTCAGGCTATAGGATCATCTTTTATTGAACCAGAAGCAGTAGTGAAACCCAACAGACA
Source organism: Pangasius sanitwongsei (assembly GCA_037576675.1). NCBI lineage: Eukaryota > Metazoa > Chordata > Actinopteri > Siluriformes > Pangasiidae > Pangasius > Pangasius sanitwongsei. Next base: position 23,670,312 of record CM075013.1, on the reverse strand, counting down.
CCTGAGCGACTGCTCACCTCCTCAGCCTGAAGAAGGGGCTAGAAAAGGTGCCTTAAACATTGTCTGCTTCAACTTAGCCTGGCCAGTTTAGCATGGCTGGCAGACATACCACCTCAGTGGTAGAAACAAGAAAAATGTGAAGGCTAAGGTGATGTCTATCACCATTGTAACTTGGAATGTTCGCACTCTGCTGGACACTATCCAGTCAAACAGACCAGAGAAAAGGGGCGCACTCATGGGCTGAGAGCTGGCATGCTGTGGAGTAGATATTGCTGCACTCAGTGAAAAATGCCTTGCAGGAGAATGTCAATTGAAGGAAGCTGGAGCAGGCTACATGTTCCTCTGGAGTGGCAGAGCCGAATAGGATTGCAAAGAAGCCAGCTTTGCAATCAAGAACAAGATGGTAAGCACCAGTCTCCCCAAGGGGATCAGTGACGCTTAATGGTACTGAAGCTCCCACTAAAAGGCAAAAAACAAGCAACTACTGCATTGTCAGTGTTTATGCCCCCACAATGACCAACCCAGAGGTATCCAAGGAGATCTTCATGCCCTGACAACAGATACAGTACAGTCTGACAAACTGAACATACTAGGTGATTTTAATGCCAGGGTGGGAATGGACTACACAATGTGGCGAGGGGTCATTGGCAAAATGGAACAGGGAAGTGAATATGTGCTCCTCCTCACCAACAAAGTCTTTCACTTACCAGCTTGTAATAGGACATCTTGGATCCACCCACGGTCAGGTCACTAGCACCTCATTGAGTATGTCATCATCAGGAAGAAGGACAGACAGGATGTATGGGTCACCAAGACCCACCCACCTAGACCAATGTGTGGTGCTGACTGCTGGACAGACCACAGACTTGTGGTCTCCAAGATGCAGCTGAAGTTCCAACCAAAAAGTGTCACTTCTGCAACCTGAATGAGCTGCAGTGTTATCCAGGATAACACTGAAGATAGTTGGACATCCTTTTGAGATGCTGTTTACACCACAGCCTTCAAGACACTTGGTCCAGTCAAGCTTAAACACCAAGACTGGTTAGACAAAAATTTTGGCGCAATCATGAAGCTTCTTGAGAAAAACAAGCTGCACAAAGTTTGTCTGAATGACAACTTCACAGCAAATAAAAAGGAGCTGGAGCTGATGCATTCTCAGCAGAGATCTACAAGCATGGTGGACCACTGTTGCTCAGTAAGCTCACTGAGCTCTTCCACCTTATGTGGGAACAGAGGATTCTGCCACAGGACTTCAAAGATGTGACCACAGTCCACCTGTACAAGCTCAAAGCTCATGATAGCAAGTCCTCTGCCCCCTTTGCTATCATCAATGGCATGAAGCAAGGCTGTGTTCTGGCACCAACCTTCTTCAGCATAGTCTTCACTGCCTTGCTCAATGATGCATAATTCAATTCAATTCAATTCAGTTTATTTGTATAGCGCTTTTTACAATGTCATTGTCTCAAAGCCGCTTTACACAAACAAAAAAGTAAGATGAAGTGTGTCTGATGAGCAAGCCGAGGCGACGGTGGCAAGGAAAAACTCCCTGAGATGGAGATAGGAAGAAACCTTGAGAGGAACCGGACTCAACAGAGAACCCATCCTCATATGGGTTAACAGATGACAACTCTGGCATAGACATCAGATATCAAATGGATGGCTGGTGACTGTGCACTAAATGCCAGGTTTGCCGCCACCTCTGACAATTTTAGTCTCACAATTGGCATAAAAAACAGGAAGTGATGTATCAGCCAGTTGTGTCAGTCAACAGCCAGACGCTAGTGTGCATGGATAAATTCACCTACCTGGGGAGCACTCTCAAACTCTTAAACTCCTCAACATCCCGTGGCAAGACAAGATACCAGACACTGAGTTTCTTAGCTGAGCTAGCATGCCAAGCATCTTCACACTGCTGTAAAAGTTCCAGCTTTGCTGGGCTAGACACATTACAAGAATGGCCAATGACAGACTCCCCAAACGTATTCTCTATGGTCAGCTGATGTCTGGTGCATGCTCGCATGGTGGCCAGAGGAAGTGCTTCAAGGACATGCTGAAAGCTTCACTCAAGGACTTCACCATCAACCACACATCATGGGAGTCACCTGCACAAGACAGACCAGCCTGGAGTAATGCCAACACCAAAGGCAAAGTGTTTGGTGAGAAGAGCCAGAGAGGGCATCACCTGGACTACCCCAGACTCTTCAACATTGCTTCAACCCTACTGCAGCAGAATCTTCTATGCAAAGATCGGCCTCATCAGCACCTCTGCACCCACCCCAACATCAAACTAGAGTTCTATTTCACCCCTCCTAACTGCAATTAACAGTGTTTAACCTATGCCACAATGGCATGATGAATCACTTCACCTTAGGAGTGACTGGAAGGGTGCTGACCCCCATACTCATCCCACTATGAGCGGTGATGTTACCCTTGTAGAATTGGAAAAAGGTATCTTGTAATGCCTAGGTAGCAGCGGCACCTACTTCCTAGAGTGGTATGTCCAGACTCAAAAGGGAACCCATCCTCATCTCAGCGCGATTGTAAATAATTTCCCTTCTATAACTTTATACTATATAGTCAAAAACGTGCAACTGTGTAACCATATGAGCAACTTATGAATATGAGCATCAGAGTCAGTTCTAAATTCATTATATCTTTAACTTGAAATCTATTTTGTTGAAGTTATCAGCTGTTTAATGATGGGTACAAAACTGTTCATGGCACTTGCAGTCCTAAGGTCAAACTAAGCAATTGGGGGAGAAGGGCCTTGGTAAGAAAGGTGACCAAGAACCTGATGATCACTCTGGTTGAGCTCCCGGGATCGTTTTTGGAGATGGGAGAAACTTGCAGAAGGTCAACCATCACTGCAACACTCCGCTGATCTGGGCTTTATGGCAGAGTCGCCAGACAGAAGCCTCTCCTCAGTGCAAGACACATGAAAGCCCGCTTGGATTAAAAAAAAAAAAAATTGCTCTGATATGCATTTTCAGCTGATAGACAGATGTGTGCCTTTCTAAATTGTGTCCAATCAATTAAATTTACCACAGGTGGACTCCAATTAAAGAGTAGAAACATATCAAAGATGATCCTGAGAAATGGGATGCACCTGAGCTAAATTTCAAGTGTCATAGCACCCATCATTGTACCCATCATTAAAGGGTCTGAATACATATGTCATTGTGATATTTCAGTTTTTTTCTTTTAATAAATTTGTGTAGTTATCACAAATCAGATTTTTTGCTTTGTCATTATGGGGTATGGAGTGTAGATTGATGTGGAAAAAATAATTTCAAGCAGTTTAGCATCAGGCTGCAATGTAACAAAATGTGAAAAAATGAAGGGGTCTGAATACTTTCTGGGCGCATTGTATCTAGGTCTTAAAACACTGCCCCTGCAGATTAGGAGGAGTGAAAGAAAACTTGAATTTTTAACTTACAGCAAAGTATGGTGTTAATACTTGACTCCTGTCTCCTGATTTGTTTGCAGAGAAACCAACCTGAAATTTCGCCAGGCTCTGACTATCACCCACAATGAATTGACAAGTGGTCCAGTAGAAGAGCTTCTCCAACTTTTTGATGGTTAGATCATGTCATTATACTTGTATTATTAACTTTCAGAACATATATATTTTCCTTGTTCCCCTGTCTGTCTGCTTCTCTCTCTCTCTCTCTCTCTCTCTCTGTACACTCTGTGCTCTTTAGGGAGCCTCTGTGTGCACTGAGTCTGTCAATGTGGTTCTGTGTTGTTGGTCACTGTGCTCAGGTAATCTGCCACAGTATACCATGGCTTTAGGGCCAGATAGCAATAAGTTTTGGCTTATCCATTGCCTCATGTAGATCTGTTTTTGGTGTGTCTTAAATTGGTTTAGTCGGACTCCGAGTTTAGGCTGGTCCTGATGCATTGCATTGTTAGGGTTTTTTTTAGTGCATTGTCAGTGTGTGTTAATGCAGTGTTGGTGTGTTAGTATACTGAGGTTCAGGACCAGCTCAGTGAGGAGACTCTGCACTATGTTCAGCTCTTGCATATCTGTCAACCTAACTGTAAAGGAAATATGGAGATGGGTGATGGAAAACCTGTAAAATGTGGTAAAAGTCATGCCTTTTTCATGTCAACTAATACACTGAGAGTTACTCAGTAGGGTAGCTTGCTTTCTACTCTTGAGCATTAGTTAACACTAAATTGTAACACTGGCTGTCACTGTTCATTTTCCTTTTATTTTCATTTTAATGTTGAACCTCCCTGACACCATGATCTTATCATGCCCACTCATGTCATATTTCCCTAATTTTGACATCTCTATGCAGTCAGACAGAAGATATGTATGTATCTGTGTAACCAGTGTTGCTGTAAGGACACTCTCTCCAACGTGCCAGTCTTTTTTAAAACAACTTTTTTGTTGGTATGCTTTGAGTGTAAAAAAAAAACTTGAGCTTTGAATTCACAGGGACCTCAACGAGACCTCAACAAAGGCACGAGTGCAGCTCATTGTTCTTTAAATGGAACCAGAATTTTATGTTTCTTATTTGAATTTTGAGTAATAAATTGAAATTGGCCTAATTCAGCTCTGTTGCCATTGTGTTTTGTGTTTCTGTGTACTCAAAGAAAGTGCTTTGAGATTGTGTATATCATTTCCTCTGGGTGTTTTCCCCACTGCCTGAAATTTTGGTTGGTCATTTTGAGTAATGTGAGCCAAATTTGATTTGGTATTTGAGTATGGATTTGTCACTTAATTGTGTAGAATTCCATGCATGCTTTCACTGTAATTTCACTGACTGCTGGAGTGAAATGTCCAGACGTAATTTGACGTCATTTTTAGTCCTAAGTAATTATATATCTCCACATTTCTAATTTCTATGTCCCTGTGTATGTGAAGAGTGGTGTGTCCCTGAGATCTGGCTCTTTTCTGGAATAAGAGAGTTTTGTACTTATACTGCAGCAGGACCAGCTCATCTGCATACAGCCGGAATTTGAATTCTGACTTTCTTGTGTAGCGTGAAACCAGGGGCTGCAGGCTGAATGGAGGCCAATTCATTAATCTAGATAGGATGAACGTTTTTTTCCCTTTGTTGGCAAGTTTTACACTGCACTTGTTGTTTGTGTACATGGATTTGATTATATCACATGTTTTAACCCCTACACCACTTTTCAGGTTGCAATAAATTTGCAAACTGAATCTACTGCTTTTTGTAATTCTATAAAACATGAAAATCTATAAAACATAAGTCTATAAAACATGTTTCTCTGTTTCTCAGGGGTTGTTCTGTGTGAGGAGCCAAACAATCACTTGTACTCTTTCAGAGGGGAGTTACAGTGGAAGGGACAGTGTTATCCACTGGACAATAATCACATACTGCTCCGGGAAACTGTACTGCGCAACACTGACACTGCATATGGCCTTGCAGTTTACACAGGTATACACACCTATTTAACAGATAACTGATACAGTGCAGTCCAGATACTCATATGCATTATTAAAATAGATTGTGCAAAAGATTCTTAACAGGCATGGACCCAGAAGATTATAACATATCATATTAAAGAGGACATTAGGATTTAAAAAAAAAATCTCTTCAATTATATTCCAGGCTCTGACAGTAAGATTCTCAGGAACAGTGGGAGTCTGAAAGTCAAGAGGACACAGGTGGAGAAGTTTCTTAACAAAGTGGTAGGGATGGTAAGAGTGGACAAAGGCTTATTACTTTTCAAATGTATATTATATACACACAATGGACATTCTATTAGGTCAACCTACCATTAATGTTCACCTTATAGGTTTCTACTGACTTTGTTTACTGACTCTTGCCCAGGTGTTGTGAACAGTTATGAAATGGACTACCATTTACCAGATGATAGGTGGGGGTTCATTCTTAGCACAGCAGTATTACTGGCATAATAGTGTGTGTTGTGCTCGTATGAGTGTGTCAGGCTCAGCAGCATTGATGGAGTTTACAAACATTGTTAGACTTACTGGCCTACATTCTTAGCATTGTAGTTGTACACTTACAGACTATATGCCATTTTTTTTTTCCATAAACAGTGGTCATTTTATAGTGATAAAGTGGCTGAATATAGACTTAACAATCCCAGAAACCTTGCTCCACCAGATGACAGCACCATGCATATTAACAGGCTAATAGCATTTCATTGTCATTAAAAGATTTCTTTATCTTTAATAATTTAGCAAGATTTACACTATATGGCCAAAAGTATGTGGTCACCTGACCATCACACCCATATGTGGGCCTTCCCCAAACTGTTGTCATTAAGTTGGAACCACAGAATTGTGTAGAATGTCTCTGTATGCTGTAGCATGAAGATTTCCCTTAACTAGAACATAAGGGGCACAAACCTGCATGACAATGCCCCTGTGCACAAAGCGAGCTCCATGAAGACATGGTGTGTGAAGGTTGGAGTGGAAGAACTCAAGTGTCCTGCACAGAGCCCTGACCTCAACCCCACTGAACACCTTTGGGATGAATTGGAATGTCAACTTCCCAGAATAGTGATGGTCAGCTGTCCACAAACTTTTGGCCATATAGTGTATTTAACCTTATTTAACTGGTGAAAATGGGAAGCCATCCAACTATCCTCAAGGCAATTGGTGATAAAAGCTTTCACTGGGTAAAGAGCAGCTTTTCACTGGGAAGATAAAGCTGTATGGCATGTGCATAGAAATTAAAGGATTCTGGATGATTTTCTTTAATGGGAGCAGGTAAAGAAAGAAAAGAATGGGCCCTAAGATGAAACCTTGTGGAACTTCTCAAGTTATAGGAGCAGAGAAAGATGACCAGGATTAACTGAGAATGCCCTATGTTTACCGTAACCGAGTGAACGTGAACGTAACGTTTAATCATAAACAACATAAACATAACGTAAAACACAAACAGAAAATATGCTTGCATCACTCTCTCCCCCTCGGCATCTCCAGCCGTTCCTTTATCCCTCTTTCCCACTGATTAGCCAGTTTAGTGCCAGGCGTGTGTCCTCACAGCCTGGCCCCTCCCTCCTCCTCGTCACAGGCACAGTTTACTGTGTCAACAGCAAGCAGTAAGCCTTTGTGACCTTGAGAAGCCATGTATTTCAAAATACAGTATGTTATATTTGTAGTGTAAGTCTTTGTACATCATTTACATACAGGGTGTCCCAAAAGTCTCCATACATAGGAGACTATGTGTGCCAGCACCACGTCTGTTGTGCCTCCTTCAGTGGATGTTCGTGGACTTCTACTTCTTGTGGTGAATGCCTTTGACAAAAGAAGAACAAATATCAAAATCATTCTCAAGGATGGATCGGGAAGCTGTTAAAGGCTGAAATCTGAAAAAATTATGATATAAACTAAATATGAAAAAATTTGGAAGACTTTTTGCTAAAATTTATTCATTTCTCCAATGTATGGAGACTTCAGGGACACCCTGTAGTTGAATGTGACAATTCTGTGATTTTAAGAAACTGAACCATGAAGTTATGAACCTCAGTGAGGTCAAAGCAGATAAAAACTTTCACCTTTATACTTTCTCTGTATTTCTAAACCATATGTTTGTATAAAATTTCTCTCAAATTGTATATTCAGTGGTATGTAATATATTTATATTGTGCCAATTTTATTAGCCAAAAATATCAGAAAGATCCTTATAGCTCCAAGGTCTTGATTTGTAATTGATCTCTTATTGATTTTTTAAATTATTACTATACAAATCTCTCTAAGAAAAGTTTTGTATGTCTTGTTTTTAGATTGTCCTCTCAATGCTGATTATTTCTCTACTCTTGGCTGTGGGATGTGCACTCTTTGAGCATTTGGTTTCCCCAAATATCGAAGTTCTCTCTGCAATAGGAGGCAATTTCAAGGCTGCCTACTGGGGCTTCCTGACCTTCTGGGGCTATATTGTACTGCTAAGCCCTGCAATGCCCCTCTCCCTCTACATCTCGTAAAGCCTCTAAATACATATATGTGTTTCATTAAACTGACTTAACTTCTCTAATAAGTACTTTTGAAGTGATTTAACATGTGTGAAGTATTGAACCTGTGGTTGATTTATGATGCTTTGCCCTGTTGAGGTTTGAGCTGATCCATGTGGTGCAATGTGTCCTGATTGGTTGGGACATTGTAATGTACTGGGAGGAGAGCAACAGCCCTGCGGAGGCCAAAACTAAGTCTTTGACTGAGGAACTTGGTCAGGTGGGCCACCTGCTCACTGATAAGACGGGTACTCTCACACAGAACCACCTGCTGTTTCGTCAGTGCTGCATCGCCGGCCAGATTTATGGTCTGTGTACTACTCTTTTTATCCAATTATCATCTCACTACCATCGAATCGGATCTTTAAAGATTATGAGTAATTTTGTTAAAGTGAAGTAAAGCTGATATAGGTTTTACCTTTTGCAGTGATGTGTATTATTTATTTTGGTTATACCATAGGTTTTATTTATGGAATAATAAACATGAATGTATTTTTTGTGTGATACAGGAGATTTGGCAGCAAATTCACAGGTAAGATCCAAAATTTTAATGAAAATAACAGTGTATATGGATTTTTCTTACTGTGCATAATCTAGAGTCAGTTCCTGAATTACTAGAACTGTTGATAAAGCTAGGTAAAAGGTTACTAAAATGTCTTTCATGTCATTTAGCTGAATCAAATTTATTTAAAAAAAACAACAACTTATCATTAACGCTTAACCCTTACCCTTATCATTATATTATTTTTAAACAAAACCAAAATATTCCCATTTATATTATATATCTGAAGTTTCACCTGTGTATTTAGGGACTCTTAAGCAGTCATCCATGACTTCCTGTATCACTGGAGTATAAATATACCATGACACAAAGGCCAAATTCCCTTAGTCATTCATCAACACGGTAGAGAATTGACAAAAAGAGAGTCGTATGAAATGGGACAAAGGTGTGTTTACCTTCATCAGTCAGGCACTGGATATAAAAAATAACTATATACCTGAAAATATCCATTATTAAGACAATAAGGAGTATAAATCAAGGAGTATAAAACAACCAGAGCTGTAATTAACCTGCCTTAAGGCAGACACAATGTGATGAGGAGGATGTTTAGAGAGGCAAAGTTTTCTTTAGTGATCATAGTTGGAGATTAGTAGAAGCATTCACCAAGTCACCAAATTGCCAATCTATAATTAAATGGTATGTCCATGGCAGCAAACTATTTGGAAGGCATTCCAGAAGAAAGCGTTTTCTTCAACCTAACCACATATAAGTGCCTGGAGTTCATGAGATGCTATGTACATTTTGACAGTAACGGGGTTCTGTGGTCAGATGAAACAAAACCAGGGCTTTTCATGGACTACATGAAGTACCAGGAGATTTTTAAAAAAAAACAACCACATTGACTTTTCCACAAAGCTTCAACTTTGTTGTGGTTAGATCTTCCAGCTAGACAGTGATCTGCAGCATACATCCAAATCCATGCACAAAAAAAAAACGTACTGAATGCACGGTTGCCAGTGATTGTAAGACATGGTTTTAAAAATATATTTCTGACAAAGTTTTTTTTTTCTTAAATAAATGTGTTTCAATTAAAGTTTAGGTTTCTCTCAAACTTTCAGTGCAAGATTAAGTTAAACCACTAAGAAATATTTTCTGGAGCTGACTGTACATATACCCATCTCCTGTGCAGCCATTGGACCTGAGCTGGAACCGCTTCTCATGCGGTGGGCTGCCCTTCTCTGACCAGCGGCTGGTGGATCGTTTGCGGGAACAGAACTACCCTGAGAACAGACAATTCTTCACTGCCCTGGCACTGTGTCACACTGTCATGAGTGAGTGGAGAGATGGTCAGTGTCACCCTGTTACTCTTCTCATTTTCCATGTCGAGACAATGTAAAATGAAGTAAAATAATGAGGGCTACTGTTAAGCAAACCAAGCCAGCAACAGGAGTGAGACAGCCAAAAGCAGTGAACAGAATGTGCAAATAGTTAAACAGTACAAGCAGTATCAGATTAAACATGAATGTTCACAGTGGGCCATATTTAGAGTGACTTAAGCCCAAATGTTACATCAATATTTGCATGAGGGATGCAGTTGCTTAAGTTGATTATTCAGGGCTCCCCATTCCGAATATGCAAATCACCTGCATGTAGTTCACATTTCTGAGGTTGCCAGATTTTTCTTTGTATAATGCTTTTTACTGTAGACTTTGTCACAAAGCATCTTTACAGAACTCCAAATGCAGGCTTTTATATAGTCATGGGAAAAGAAAGTACACTCTCCTTCAATACAAACAGATAATCTTAGGTGACAACAAAAAAAAAAAACCACAACAGACTTCAATATGTAGTTTTTTTTCCCCCAAAAAGTAAACCAACATTCAGAAATCAGGTGGGAATTAATAAGTACACCCTGTAATTCAGTAACATGTAGACCAACCTTTAGCAAGTAAACATTTTCGGTAGGAGTCCTGTATCAGTGTCTCATATCGTTTTGGAGAAATTTTGGCCCACTCTTCTTTACAACATTGCTTCAGTTCATTGAGGGTATTCGTTTATGCACAGCTCCCACCACAGCATCTCAGTGGGGTTGAGGTCTGGACTTTAACTTGACCATTCCAACACCTTGAATTTTTTCTTGTTTAGCCATTCAGATGTTGATTTGCTGGTGTGCTTGAGATCATCGCCATATTGCATGACCCAATATCATCCCAGTTTAAGCTGCTGGACAGATGGCCTCACATTTATCTAAACATAATTGTTCAGTCTTTTTCTGATTGTGCTTACAGAGACCTGTGTGTCACATGATGTAGCTCTTGGGTTTTTCTTTATATCTCTGTGCATTAAATGGTCTGACCTTGGACTGAATTTGCTGGGACGCCCACTCCTGGGAAGATTGGCAGCTGACTTGAAGGCTTTCCATTTGTGAACAATCCTTCTCACTGTAGAATGATGAATTTCAGATTGTTTATAGATGGCCTTATAACCCTTCCCACATTGGTGAGCAGCAACAGTTGCTTCTCTGAGGTCTTGGCATGAAGTAGACACACACATGAGTGCTCCAGAACACCAAACTGCCATAAGTTCTGCTTTTGTAGAGGTCACACCTCTTGTTGATTAACTACTCTTGTGTATTTCATTAGTAACACCTGATTGTAGAAGTAGGAAGGGTGTGCTTATTTGTTTCACCTTGTTTCTGAATGTTGGTTTACTTTTTGGGAAAAATGACTACATATTGAAATCTGTCTGTTTTTTGTCACCTGAAGTTTGTTTGTTTATAGAAGTTGGTGTGGACCACACAGTTGTTATTTTGGCCCTGATAAATAAAAACATAGAATTGAAGGAAGGCGTACTTTCTTTTTCCCATGACCGTACATGCCAGAGACGACAGTGGCAAAGAAAAGGTCCCTGAGACCACATGAGGAAGAAAACTTGAGAGGAAAGAGACTTTAAAGGGAAGCCATCCTCCTCTGGGTGACCCTGGATAGTGGGATTATAAATAACAATTATTATTCTACAACTGTATACTATAAGTTAAACAGTGCTGATTGTGTAGAAAGGATGTTCTGAGAAGATCCAGATCAGTAGCAGGCTTATCTTACAGTGGTTTAAAAGGGTATACATCATGAAAGAGTGCAAGTGGGGACTCTGGCAGGTCTAGCTATGACAGCCTAACTAAAAGGTAGCATCCTGCTGCTCCACCATCAACAAACCTGAGTGATCATGTGAAAGTGAGGGGTGGGTATAGCATCAAAATATTTCAATTTATCATAGCTATCTATGCCCAGGAACAAAATGCACTAACTAGAGTATGTTTATGCACCTACTGGAACATCCAGACAGCTGTGCGTTACAATAGTCCAGATCTAGTGGTAACAAAATCATGAACTAGTTTTTTCTGTATCGTGTAGCAACATTATATTTCTTTGTTAAATGTTTCTGTGATGGAAAAGGCTTTAAATGAGTCAATAATCACACCAAGGTCTTTGCACATGATGTAACTGAAAGGCTATTCAGAGTTACTACATAATCAGAATGCTTACTTCTATCTGCCTGTGATCCTAGTAGAAGTACATCTCTCTTGTCAGAATTAAATAGGAAGAAGTTACACAATATCTAATGTCTAATGTAGTATCATGTGTATATGTGTATATAATATATATATATATACACATATATATATATACTCTAAAACATAGTGGGTCTAGAACTGAGCCTTGTGTAACACTATACTTTTTGTATGCATAGGGAAGTCACGATTAACATTTACAAACTGGTAACACTCTGTCAAATTAGATCTGAGCCTGGAAAAATCCCGTAATTATAAAATTTTATCTGTGGTTGTTATCTAGTAGGTCATTTACTACGTTCACCAGTACTGTCTCATTACTGTGATTAAGCCTAAATCCTGACTGAAAGTTTTCATGTATGTAAATAGCATTTTAGTATTTACATTGTGACATAAAAGCAAGAGACAATTTAAAAATGAAAAAAGAGTAACGTGATGATATATGAATGAGACACTCATATGGAACAGAAGGATACCTCGAATAGGAGCCTATATATGCCATATATTAGTTCACAATATTCACTGCAAATTTAGCTTAATTTAACAACATGGCTTCCACCCTCATTGTTCAGCAGCCTATAAAATATCACTTGATCTCGCACATCTTATTATTTTGAGATTTTTTTTATATCAGGCACCGATAGTTAATTGTGCACAGAACTTAATGTAGCCATGAGATAATAAATCAAAGTCATTACATTATAATGTGGCATGTAGCCTGTTTTATTATGCTTTTAATTTGCTATTATGAGCTGCTGAATTAATAAAACAAAATCACTAATTTTTTTTAACATGCCGATAGTTTGAAGGATAAGCTGACTGAGCATTCATCTGTTATGCTTACAGCTCACTTTAATTTAATTCATAACTATATTTAAAAAAGGTCCTCAAAATAACAATAGTTGTAATGGTGTTATATTTATCTATTTAATTTTGTAATGCATCAAATGGCAGTCTATAGTTTATTTGAGTGTATTCAAATATTCATTCATATTGTGGTTACATCATACTGTCAGACAGTGGAGCTGCATTTTACAGTTTGCATTTTACCTCACTTGAAATGAGATTGTGCGAGAAACATGTGTTTAAGTCCAAGATCAGAATTATGCATACCTGACGCACACTTCTGTTTTAGGTAAACTCCATTCCATATATGTAACACCCTCAATTTTGGTATTAAATTCTCACTATGCACTCTTAACTCTGCATACAGCCCAATAAGCACAAGTATACATTCATTTTTACACTAGTGCTACTGAAACAATGTGTTTCAAATTTGATACTAAAGGCTTTAATTAAAAAAATTACATAATTTACTCTGTGTGTTGCAGTTCATAGAAATATCAATTTTTTAAATGTTTTTAATAACAGTTTTTTCATGTGTCAGGCTTTATAGAGCACTGTGGCCAGGGTCTTTATACACTGTAGCATGATAATCCTGTGTTTTATCCAGGGCTTCCTCATTACCAGGCAGCGTCTCCAGATGAGCAGGCTCTGGTGTGTGCAGCTCGAGAGCTGGGCTGGGTGTTCCTGTCACGCACACGTGATTCCCTCATGGTGAGCGAGCTGGGAATCACACGTCAGTACCACCTGCTGGCCCTCCTGGAGTTCACCAGCAAGAGGAGGCGCATGTCAGTGCTGGGTGAGAGCACAAAAAGCAGTTATTATTTTTATGTGCCTGTTTACTAGATGCTACTGGGGGTCTCATTTGACAAAATTGCCTTCAAAAACACTGTAGCCCACCACATCTCTGACCAGGATAAAGCGATTACTGAAGTTACTGAAGAATTTTTTGTCAAAATTAAATTTAAAAGATATACTCTATTCATGTAAAAAAAAAAAATCTCATGGCCACAAGTTCATTTGATTTGTATTGATTTGTATGTAGTGCATGTCCTAGCACAAAACTGACCTGCTAGTCTCTAGATCTACCAGACAATGCTAGCTAACATCTGCACAGAATCACATTTCATGTCATTCTCTTTTAACCAAATATTACCCTATGACTGTGAGATTTGTGTTAACAGAGCTCCAGCAAATATTAGTGTAGAAAATTGTTCTAATTTTGTAGCAAATATTTTGTAAGGATTACTGTGCATGCAAAAGCCTAGCCACCAGTCACCATTTTTCTTGCAAGGAAACCTCCTTCCTCTGATTTTCTGTGGCATCATATCCTACCATAACCCCATAGCAAAAAGGGTATACAAAAATAGATAGAATTAAAGCTGCAAGCAGCATTTTTGGGGGCCAAGCACCCAGACTCTGTAAGCCACACATTCACAGACACACTACAACTGTTGCCTAAGAAACCACAGCAAAGGAGAGCCATAACTTTAGGCAAAGAGACTCAAGAGTGATTTGTAGTTTCAATCATGATGCGTATGTTTTGACCATGGACAGTGGTGGAATTCTCTGATTGTAGGAGGAAAGGTCTAGATGAACAAGTGTGCAGCAGGGTTGCATTGCTGCAGCATTGTTTAGACAGGTGTCAAGAAGATGTGAACCAAATTTGGTGAAGATTGGAAAAAATTTGGAGGAGGAGTAGCAAAAATGGCAGTTAGATGTAACCATTTTTAGCATGTTATTGTTACTTTTGACCAGTAGGTTGTGCTGGCACAAAATTTGTTGCATAGCCTCAGGTCATGGTCCTGAAGATGCGTACCAAGTTTTGTGTCAGTGCACAAAGGCCAGTGGCTTTGCTTCATTGGCCCATTACAGACAAACCGTTTGGAATATTTAAAATTCTTGTGATAACTTTTGTGACGCTTACTCTGAAGACGATGTGTGCTAAATTTGGTGATGATTGGAGAAAATTTGTAGGAGAAGTAGTGAAAAAAACAGTTGTAAACAAAGTCCAAGATGGTCGACAGGAAGTACACTTGAATTTCATATAATAATAATAATAATAATAATAATAATACCTTTTATTTATAGGCGCCTTTAAAAAAACACTCAAGGACACCGTACAATATAAAACAAACAATAAAATACAAGACATAGAAAAAACCACCATTATAACAACACATCAAACAAGCAAATCATTAAAAGCTATTCTAAACAAATACGTTTTTATCTGAGCTTTAAAATGGGAAATTGAATCCAGTTGGCGAATGTGCAAGGGTAAAGAATTCCATAACTTTGGCGCTGCATAACTAAAAGCCCTACCACCAAAGGAACTCAGCTTGAAGTTTGGAACAGACAGTAAGTCTGCAGAAGATGATCTCAAAGAGCGCAAAGGAGTATACAAATGAAGAAGATCTGAAAGATAATGAGGTGCTAAATTATGAAGAGCTTTATATGTAAGAAGTAAAATTTTATAATGTATACGGTAATGAACAGGAAGCCAATGCAACTGGAAAAGAATTGGTGATATATGATCAAAAGTACGTGAACGGGTGACTATCCTAGCTGCCGAATTCTGGATTAACTGTAATCGATAAAGTTGTTTTTCAGGAATACCAAATAAAAGAGAATTACAGTAATCAATCCGAGATGTAACCAATGCATGAATAAGCACTTCAGTACTATGTTGAGAAAGTGAAGAACGAAGTCTAGCAATATTACGTAAATGAAAAAATGCTGAACGTGAAATATTACTAATATGGAGTATGCACTTCAGCATACCAGTTGTCTGCGTGATATATCATGACATGGTGTCAGAAATAAAGCTCTCCACGCACTCCTCTGAGCAGTGAAGGACTGTGAAAGGAAAATGTCGAAGTTTAACGCACCTGAATCCTTCGATTTCGCACAGCCAGCAAGTTGGCCGGCGTGGAGGCAGCGCTTCGCACGGTTCAGGATTGCAACAAAACTCGATAAGGAAGATGCTGATGTGCAGGTGAATTCGCTCCTGTATGCATTGGGCAAACAGGCAGAACCTATATTCAGCACTTTCACGTTTTCTGCTGAGGAGGCAAATGACTACTACAACGCAGTAGTTAAAAAGTTTGATGAACATTTTGTGCCCAAGCACAATTTGATTCATGATCGCGCTTGTTTTCACAAAAGGAATCAACGAAGTAGTGAAGGTGTCGAAGCATTTGTCAGGAGTCTATACGAGCTGGCAGAGTTTTGTGATTTTGGGGCGACTAAAGACGAGCAGATTCGCGATCGCATCGTGATTGGAATAGCAGATAGCGACGTGTCTGAAGCTGCAGCTAGAGCCGGATTTGACGCTCGACAAGGCCATACAGATTGCTCGCCAGTCAGAACTGATTAAAATGCAAAGTGCGGATATGCGAGGCGAGTGTGATGTAAGCGAAGTGGGACACAAGTTTAAGCACACAAAATAATTCAAGAAACATACAGGAGGTAGAAACAGGAATTCAGACACTAAACAAAGACACAAACATAGTAATGTCACCTGTTCAAGATGTGCACGTGTACATGACCATGGAGCTTGTCCTGCCCGAGGGAAACGATGTCGTAAGTGTAACAAAATGGGCCATTTCCAGATTGCTTGTAAGACAAAGACTGTAAAAGAAGTG
>CM075013.1:23604362-23642990 GCA_037576675.1 Pangasius sanitwongsei | reverse complement strand
TTTTAAAGATGCTCTGACCCAGTCATCTAGCCATCACAATTTGGCCGTTGTCAAAGTCTTTCTAATCCTTACGCTTGCCCATTTTTCCTGTTTCCAACAAAACTTCGAGAACCGACTGGTCACTTGTGTATATATATCTTTCATCTTTAACAGGAACACTTATACAGCTGTTCATTCATGCAATTATCCAATCAGTCAATCATGTGGCAGCAGCACAATACATAAAATTATTCAGATACAAGTCAAGAGCTTCAGTTACTGTTCAAGTCAAACATCAGAATGGAGAAAAAAAAAATGTGATCTCAGTGACTTCAACTGTGGCATGGTTTTTGGTTTAAGTGTGGGCTGGTTTAAGTATTTCAGAAATTGCCGGTCATTTTCACACAAAGTTTACAAAGAATGGTGCAAAAAAAAAACCCACTAATCATTGAGTGAGCAGCAGTTCTGCAGCTGGAAATGCCTTGTTGATGAGAGAGGCCATAAACAAGTATTTCTTACATGGTCACTAGTGTATAAACCTAACTTTTATCCTAAATGCCCAGACCGGTTCAGGCTGGCAGGGAGGCTGCAGTAAATCAAATAACCGCTCTTTACAACTGTGTTGCGTAGAAAAGCATCTCAGAATGCACAACACATCAAACCTTGAGGCAGATGAGCTACAACAGCAGAAGACCATATCAAGATCCATTCCTGCCAGCTAAGAACAGGAATTTGAGGCTACAGTGCACACAGACTTACAGAAAAACTAAACAGCTGCAGACTGGAAAAAGTCCAGAGAATTTTTTTTTTTTTTAGTTTTCAACTGTCAATTCAATGATGTCAAAAATGTAATCAGGTAAACCACAAAAACATAACTGCAATATGATTTTGCACATTTTTTGCAATTAAATGAAATAATCCATGTAGTCTGTTACTACCCAACACTACCCTACCCAATCATTCATTGAAAGTATTACTGTATATAACTATTTAGCATTGTAGCAATGGGATCCATATCAGAAAAAAACAGGCTTGATTTGATATCCTTTGCCAGCTAAGCTTTTACCTTTTTTTTTTTTTTAAGGAAAGGCTTGTTTTAAAATAAGGAGACAGAAACCCATTGATTACAAATAGGCATTCGCTGGTACAGTGTAATCTGTACTCTCAGACTGTACTCATTGTTTTGGCAGGAGCTTCATTAAATGCCTTCACCAATCCTGTTGTATGGCTGGCAGCTTTTCTAACCAGCTGCACTGCTGTCTTGCCCTCGGTTACGAGACGAGCTCTAAAAGTGATCCTGGTGAACCCCAACAAACACAGGGTGAGGGTACTCTTCATCAGACTCATGACAATAGGGAATATCTCTGTCAAAAATCTTTAACATACAGTATAAGGCTTTTGTACATTTTATTTTTAGATCCATTCATTAAAGGAGCCAGTTGAGCTACAGTCATGGATCAGGAAAGACTCACCTCCTCACCATTTGTCCTACGCAAAGTCCTCAACGCCCTACGGAGCCTCCTCTGGATGAGACAGGAACAGGATAAGTTCCCCACTAAACATATGGGAAACACAATAAAAATACACTCCAGGAACATTTGCATGATATCTTAGACTAAATAGATTTATGGACTACTTTTCTATAAAACAGACAAAACACAGTTCTTCAGTTTCTTTTTTGTGTGACACTAGGCAGGGACAGTTCATTAAATAGTTACATAGTTCAGTGTTTTGCAAAATTTTTATTATTGAATGTACAAGAACCAGGGACTCATTTCTCAAAAAAATTTGGACAGTTTTGCTGTTTACATTTTTCAGAACTGCATAATATTCTTCTTGAGAAGTTATCTCCACTCAGTCTCATAGGCCGCACCTTATATATGATGTACAGTGTATCAATGTCTTGTCACATGAACAAGATGTTTATCTAAAAAAATCTTATCAGCTGTTGGCGCTACCTAATCTACGCCCACTTCCATTTTTTCCACACATTTTATTTTTCTTTATAACAATGCCTGATCTGTACCATGCTTTTGATCCAGAAGTCCTAAATGATCATAAAGCAATTTATCTTTCTGTTAAGGTGCAATATTTGCATATTAGGATGGTAATTGTATTGTGTCGTCTGAGATGTGTGTGTGTGTTGAATGTATTGTGTTGTGGCCAAACACCAAGAAAAATTCCTAATACATGTAAATGTATATGGTGAATATTGATTCTGATATGTTTTCCCCCTCTGTATCGGGTCCTAAAAAAGTAAAAACTGTGAACGGTGAACTGCTCTTGGTAAAGGTTGTGTCTTATCAGTGTCTTCTGCAGTCTTATCTTATCAGTCTTAAACTTTTCCCCTCTTATATATTCATGTGAGAAAAAAAAACGTGACTCGTGGTTGCTAGGTTGCTTTAAATGACTGAATACTTTTGCCTGAATCTGAAGTCTTATCTAGATTACGTTATGCCTCAGTACTTCTGGATATACAACCTTTAAATTTATCTGGAGAAAAAAAAAATCCCATTACCTCAAAAAAGTAATTATTCTTCGACACCCAAAGGCAGAAAGAGGCTTAAATGCTTTAGATTTTAACATCCTTCCATATGGTGACTTCTATTTTTTGAACATCCACTGAAAGAAATATGGCAGCACTGATCAGAGTTTTATGATTACAGCTGAGGTTGATGTGGAAGAGCAATTCCGACTGAGTTGTACAGCGATATGTAGTTGCAGACACTAAGTGTTTTTATGTAAATGTATTTGTGCCTGTGTGTAAGGTTTTGTACTTATAATTGGGGCACAATTATGTCTAATGCTTTACAAATCCACAGATTTTTTTTTTTTTTTTTTTTTTTTACAAATGCCCAAATTTATGTTTCACAAGTACAAATTATTTTTAGGGGTTCGCTTATTATTTTTATTTAATAAGTATGAATCATTTCTATTAATTCATAAAATAATGGTGTTATGACCAATGACTGTTTTGGACCCAAAGGCAGAACATGGACTCAAAAGCTGAACATGGGAGAGAAAATGAAACAGAATTAAACAGACAATTTTTTTGTCGGATGATAAATGAAGGTAGAGATGGTGGAGGACTGACGATGGAGGAAGAGTGGCTTGGTGTTTCTGTCGAGGCCGCTCGAGCTTGGGTCAGCAGTGCTGGAGTCGGACACTCGGTCCATGAGCCACAGGGGAGGCGAAGCAAGGCTGGGCGTAGCGGAGTGCAGGCAGGCAGGCAGGGTAAGACGTCACCCTCGAGCACAGGAGATACAGAGTTACACAGAAAGCTATGCACGAGGAAACAAAGTGAGAGCAAAACCACGTGGAGCCCTTTGCGTCGGTACCGCACAGGTAGATGGAACGATCTGGCGACGAATGACTGGAGAACCGGGGTTTTTAAGGCCTGAGCTGATGAGGAGCAGTTGAGTTCACTGATTCAATCAGGAAGTGGAGCAGAGTGGGGTGACACGCCCAGGGACACACGTGAGCACACACAAACAAGAAGAGAGGGAGAGACAAACACAGGAAACACAAGGAAAGGGGAAAATAGAGAAACACGAGGAAAAGGGGAAACAACACGAGCCTAGGCCCAGACCATGACAAATGGCACTGAAATGGCCTCATATGTGGGGACTTTTTTTTTTTTTTTTTTTTTGAATAATTTATATACAATATGTTGCCATATGCAGGCTAAATATAAATCCACTTAAAGTGTAAATGAAAGAGCTGACTGCTCAGATTAGCTGTGTTGAATGCTTTAGTTACAACAATAACACAAAAGCCCATTATGGTTTGAGATTTATGCTTGAATGCAGTAAATATTAATCACAATGAGAACAAAACAAGAAAGTATCAATAAGATACTAATTTATAAAAAAAAAAATGTTGTGGGCTAAACCTTATCTAAAAGCTAGAGTAAAATAGTATGAAAGGAAAACATACGATATTTATCCAGAGCTAAATCACTTGCTGTAAATAGTAGACTTTTAAGAGTAAACTCTTATTTTGAGCACCTGCAGACACTGTGTTGTGCTTCATAATGTTGAGAAAACAGCAAATTCATACAAGGTATATTTGATTAGCTAGGTTTTATGAATGCATGTTTCAAATAAATACAGGTGGTGTGCTGGCAAAGCGGGTAGCACTGCTGCCTCACAGCTCCAGGGTAAATGGTTCAATTCTGAGTTCAGGTTACTTTGTAGTTTTGCATGTTCTTCTCGTGTCCATGTGGGCTTCCTCCAGGTTCTCTGGTTTCCTCTGACTGTCATTAGGTGGATTGGCTACACTAAACTGATATGTGAATGTGCCCTTTGATAGACTGGTATCCCATTCAGGGTGTGTTCCTCTCCCACGTCCAGTGTTCTCAGGGATATGTGTGTCTTTCACTTCTTTCTTGATTGACGTGTAACACAATTTTACGTATTGGGTAAAGCTGGATATTGGTTTTCTAAAATGCTCTGCAGTATCATTTTTCTTGGTGTCTAGGACATTTGAGGTTCTTTTACAGTCTGCCAACGGCGCTAAAGTTGTAACCTGTGTGAAAAATGGAGCCCTAGTTCCTATTCTTTACAAATGGCAAATTGCTTAATGGCTATGTATTCTCTCTGGTGCATCATTTGGGCACTGAGCCTAAGAAATGTCACCTCTAAAAACATGTACATTTCATTTTGAGGTCTCTTTTCCTTTTGTTTCTTCTCTACTCAGACTGCTCCCTCTCTCTTTCTTCTAGTGAAACTAACCGTCTTCTACGATCACTTCATCCATGATTGATTGATAGGTTATAGTAGAGGGAGACCACAGTGCTGGTAGTATTTCTGTATTGATTACTTTGCGACCTAAATTAAAAGCACCACATGTGAATAAACAATGACCAGTAATTACAAGTCATAAGAAGTTGAAATATATATAACCAGGAGGAAACCATCAGAGTTTCGAGGAATTCTAACAAGCAAAGCAATTTTGTTTAATAAAAATGAGATAACAAGAAAAACTATAAACATTATCCTACTACTGTGACAATGTTACCCTTTTGTTAACCTTTTCATACACTTTGGTTCATGTGAATTCTTACAAATTTGCAATTGAGAGATCATACTGCATTATCAGTATACTCTAAGGAAACATTAGACATGGAAATGGGATAGGATTGCAACAATACATGCACACAATCAATTAATAACAACACTGATAGAAAAAAAGAAACAAAGACCCCACCAACAACATTTAAATCCCACCCTGTCGTTTCAAGCCGTTCTCCTTCTAAGGCTGGGCTTACATTGTGTGTCGAGAGAAGTCTTATCTTCTGACTACTGCTGACATTGCATAAATCTACAACGCAATAGAGAAAGTCACATCACAGTGGTGCTTACCCTGTTCAATACCACAAGGTTTGAGTGACAGTGATGCCTCTACTCACCTCAGTCTAAAATGTCGTGACAAGCAGGTGCAGATTTATTTGCTTAAACTTTAAAAAATGAGCAAAAGAAATAACCACCACATACTGATGATAGCCAAGACATCAGTGGACCATACTAACTAGGGTTATGATCTCCATGACATTACTCACATTAAACAGTGTTCGGTTAAATGTTCTGACAGACCAGAAATTCATGGTGATCATTAACATCTCAGTGGAACTTATTTATTGTGCATTGTTTTTCCTCTCACGCTGTGAGATTCCTATGAGATTCACCATCTGATTGTCACTGACAGCAAAATCGTCCCATAATAGCCAGCATCTAGCCAACTTCAGCACATTTGTGCCTCATGTATCAAGCTGAATAGGAATGGATTTATGTGTAAATCATTTGTAGGGTCATTTACAGAGGAAATTTGGTGTTCACGAAAATTCCGTAATTTCAGAAGAACATTCGTGTCCGACTCATTCTCCTGAGTGTATGTAAATTTACGCATAAGGAGACTAACTAATGTAAACCTTGACTAATCGGCATTAATTCATATATAGGATTACTGCACTTTTATCCACGGCATATACTTTTACGTTTAAATTGCTTGTTTTTATTACGTTTACAGCATTTAGTGGATGCACTTATCCAGAGCGACTTGCAGAAGTGCTTTAGAGTCTCTAACAAAAACACATCCTCGTGATAGTTCACTTGGTCAGGGACTAAGAGTACCATCAAGAGCATTTTGTGAAATCTTTTTTATATTATTGGCATTGATTAAAGAATATGAAAAAAAAAAGAAGCTGTAAACAAGTGCCTCAGCTGATGGAGGATTTTGCTTATGAGGGAAAGGATGTTTAGACTGGTCTAATTCTTTTAACATTGTGCAACACTTCTAGCATCTCAGCCAAAAATACTTAAAACTATTTTTTTTAAAAAATAGCAGTTTACTTGCGTGACCTGCTTGGTGTGCATAATCACTCGGGTACAATGTAAATCTTTTTTTTAATATCAGACCATTTTCTTTTCACCTCACTTAATGAACCTAATTCAACTTGTCTGTAATTTGTCTCTAGATTTTGACCTTTCAGGTGCTGTTACACTGCTAAATATTTTTCTTGGTATAGAAATGAGTCATTTTAGTAATTTCACGTTTCCAGCTCTCTGTGAACTTGACCTTTTTTGGAGTTTTGCGAGTGTCACTAAATGAGCTGTGTCGGGAACATGCTTTACACTTTACAGGTGATCAACATACACACACCAGCGTGAAGACAATCAGTGTTTCTGAAACTTTTGTCAATCCACCGCGAAATTTTAGTTTGGTTTGACATATGCAAATATTTACACACAACTTTACTAAAAGATTGACGAAAGATTGCACTGTGTGCAAATCATGCAGCTTGTTTGCTAAATGGGAAGATCTCAGCCAATATTGTTTTACATCATTGTTACTGTGATCACTGAACGTTCTTAATATTCTATATCTATAGCTTTAGACAAATTATTCAGACATTCTATCTAGTTGCTGATTCTAGTCAGTCAATTAATGATTTAGTTTTGATGATTAATGATGGAAGGAAAGTTGCATAAAGGGAAGTGATACGTTAATCACAAGAATGGAGAATCACTTAGAGCAGGTGCTAAGGCACTGATGAAAGAAAAAAAAAAAAGCAGATGATCAAAAAACTGACTTTGTACCAGCAAGTTCCCAATTGGCAAATGAGGTGTTTGCGATGTTGTCGAGACCTAAATTGTGTGCTGTCTAAATCATGCCAAATTGGTAGTCTAAGCCTGGTTTAAGTGCAGGCCGTTCCTGTTTTAGTCTCTACTACATTCATGCAGAAATAAGTCAGCCTGCCATCATTGTTTGGGGCACTTGAATGACACTGAAATAAAAAAAAAAAATAAAAAAAAAAAGATTAAATTTTAAAATCCATAGAATAAACTTCTGTCGGTTGATACTCACATGTTAACGTTAATCCCAAAAAGTGTACAGTCAAACTGAACCATCGTTTTCATTGTTTTTAGTCAAACATAGATTTACCTCTTTGTTGGGAACATTCAAAATGTCTTCTTGTTGTTAAGAAATGTTAATGCCATCACATACAAACAAGAGAAAAAAAACACAGACTATGAAAAAAAAAAAAAACAGTAAAAAGTTTCAAGTTGCTGGACATATTCATTATAATTATTGTTAATTTCAGATAGATTACATAAACTTAAAAAAAAACCCCAAAAACATTTGAGGTATTTCAGAATTAATTGTCATCACGAGCTTGCCAGGTCCTTGTGTTTAGCACAGGGTAGGATATAAGAGGGAAAAACATGTGCATTACATCATTACTTTTAAATTGGGCTCCTCAAACGTTTACTGATTAGGGGTGAAAAGAGGATCTGGAGCAAGTCCAGTGTAAAATAGCCACAAAGATTATATACATTTCTGATTCCATTTTACCAATCATCAGATTATGGACTGTCCATTGGTGAGAAATGTGAAAGTAGAGCTGAATGTGTATAAGAACAGAATGTCGAGTCTGTGGAGGGCTGGTGAATATGTTAGCGGAACATGGAAATGTTCGACAATTGTTCTGTTTGTTATTTATTGCGTTGTTTTTCTACATAAACACTGATTGAGAAAATCAAATGCCTGTAGATACTTTAATGTTAATGTGGGATTATTACTGGGTCTTGTTTAAGTATTGTTAGGCCAGTCAGAGGCCTAAAGTTGATGATGATAGCCTAACCATGGAATAACAATTCTCACACATTATCTACAGTAAAATAATTCATGTGACTTTTTTTTTAAAACTATATTGCAAGCAAATGGACATCAGCCAACTTCTGAAGGCCACAAAGTGCCAGTCACACCCTTCATTATAAAACCTAACCAGATCAAGTCTTCTTGGTTTATTAAAATGTTTTATGAGTTTGTAATAATAATATCAGGTCATGACAATAAAGGCTTTTTGTTAGATTGGGACAATTAATGTTGTGATATATGTGATTCAGGTATCAATTTGTTCATATTTTAGTTTAAGAAGATAATTTTTTTTAGAGATATAGTTATTTAGTCACAACATTTAGTTGCATAAACCTATAACAAACTTGAGTGAAAAGTAGAATCTTAGAAATATTTACATGAATTTCATAATTTCTTAGTATTTACTATGTCCCCTTTTTTTTTTTTTTTGCTTTAATGACAGTGTGCACTGGAGCTGACACAGACTCCACAAGTCTGTGCAAAAGCTGATGACCCATGTTAGATCAAATCCATCGGTGTGTCATCTGAACGTGTGTTTCAGTGGAAGGGGCAAGACTAACAGAAAATCTGATATCTTGTACCATGGAGTTAACATGGTCAATATCACAAATTTGCTTTAATTTAAATAGTGACCTTGAAATTGTGCGACATCTTGAATATTGAATGGTCAAGATGTTGCATGTTTCCTTTTTTTGTTTCAGAATTTTCAAAATTCTAATACTAAAGAACTTTCAGTTTATTTCCAGTTTTTTTTTTTTTAAAAATCCCGGATTTCAGTGTCAGACTTTTGGATCCCACTGTAGTTTAATTTATTGGAAGGTTCCATATGAATCCGTGGTTATATCACTGTGAGGAGGACAGGTCGCTTTCCTTCGGGACTAGGTGAGGCATCGCTTACATGAGGTCCAGAAGGAAAGGAAGTAAAAATAATATTTCTCATTGCGAGATCTTGAGATTATGAGTAAGCGAATATATGAAAATTAAGTCCATTTCTATCTTGACAGTATCTTGTTGTATTGGCAAGATATTTTTCTTTCTAGAAAATTAGCAAAATTATCTGTCAGTAGAATAAGAACGTCTAGAACTATGCTTAATAATCTGATATTTATCATCATCTCATAATGAGGAATATTAGATACATTTGTAAGTGTAGGTCCAGCTGCAGTTGAAGGAAAAAAGGCACTCAAATGTCTGCATAGTTGCCACCTCCCTCTTTGCAGTGTGGCACTTTGCAGTCTAACTGCACTGTCTGTAAATGTGTATGTGTGTGTCAAAGAAAGGTTGTGCCTCTGGTGTATAATGGTTGTGCTGTGGTGTGCTATAATCCTCCCTTGACAACACTTGACTGGACTGGCAAGCAGAAAAATCTTTGGTATCGGTGGCCGGTTAATAAACCACCCAGCACAGTGAGGAAGGTTCTCACTGCAAACAAAACAAAAGATTATTTTATGTACACATGAGATTGTGCCTGATTTGTGCCATGGACACCACCTTCAAGTCTTGCAACTTAGAGCAAAATGAGTTCAGGTCCCTTTGCATTCCTGTACTCTTACCCAACAGTGAGTTCAGAAATGCTACACAGTTGCATCTTGTTTGTTTGGAAACTGTGCAGTATCTCTCCTTAAGCCGTGAAACCTTGTGGCTGTGGTGATTTAGGTTACTGCCTGAAATCCCACAGTGGAGATGAACGCTGAGGGTGAAAAAGACCTTCTACTTCTTCTTCTTTTTCTGCCCAATTATGGTACATCATTAGAGAGGATGCACCACAATTTTCTCCCAAAGGTTCACGTATTTGAAAAGGTTTTTTTTTTTTTTCCCTTATAGCATTGGCAACTCATTTTACTTTACCCTGCATAAAGTCTTTTCATCTTCAGATGTTCACACTGTCAACAGAGTCTTTTACATAAGCACACCATATCACAACAGTAAGAAGAAATAGAAACGCTATCATTGTATCATGTATTATGTCTCAATTACCCGCATCAGTATTACAAAGTTAATGGATTATGTGGAATAGAGCATGGAAAGAGAGGTAGAAAAAAAAAATAAATAAATGAATCAGTAGGTTTAGGTCTCAAATGCCTTAAAAGGGATATTTTGTCATTTTGTTGTTTTTAAACATAAAATAGCAAAGTCTAATCCTGATTTTTTGTTTGTTTGTTTGTTTTTGTTTTCTTTTGCCATTTATTGCCAGTCTCAGGAGTAGAGATATTTAATGTTGTGTAGGCATCGCAAGGAGCTTCTCAGATTACATTAAGGCAAATATTATTCGCACTCATTTTTTGGTAACATTTGATGTTGTATTTTACCACTCAGTATTTTATTATAGTAAACTCAACTGGAGGTTTGATTTGTCACCAAGATTCAATAGTGTCTGAAACAGACAGAATCCAAGGTTGTACAACCTTCCTACTTTATTGCACTGTTGTTTTTTCCCCCACCATTTTCTCACCAGTTTGGCCACCTGGCAATTCCCACCCACCAGCCAGCTCTCATCTATCAAACGACAGCTACCAACTAGGGAGGCTGACGGCAAGCACATGGTTCATTTCGTTCCCAGAATTTCAGTAGTAATTCACTGATTTTGACAGCAATGCACTGTTATGATCAGCAGGTGGCAGTGTAATCCTATAGATTCTGGATAATGACTGTGACGCACAGGAGGATTTGGTTGTCATGTGCTGATTGTAAATACAGAGACTGCAGTACACGGGCATGTTAGTAATTATTTTTGGCTATTGACAAGAGGGGTTAAAAGTCCAATGAGCATGCTGCCATCTCTGTTTGTGCAAAATAAATCGAAAGGGCATGTCTGCGATTTCATTGCTAGGAAGGGTGAAGTATGCTTCACCTTTGGTGGAGATCAAGGACATCTGCTTCAGTTCCTCACCTCCATTAGTATAATGTATGATCTGAGAAGTGCCCTTAAACAGCCATTACTTAATTGTATTAGTATATGGGAGAAGATGAGTGGAGAAGTCTTGGATAGACAATGAGCCAACTGTTGCTGTGTATTGCTGCCCTGTTACACATTTAACTTTGGCCTGTTTGTGTGCTACTTGTGGTCCACGGTTGCTGTAAGGAAGCTACTGAGGGTCCAAAATGCCTCTTTTGAAGATGCCAACTGACTTCAGGCACACGTGTCTGATTTTTGCCTGTTGTCCTGCTTAAAGATTGCATTGATGAGAAGTCTTGCTGATTGTTGGCAGCAAGTGGGATCACATGGCACACTATGTATGATGTCTGAAGGAATTAGCACATTTGAGACCACCTGGGAGGAAGCTGTTCTCCTCAGGCTTTGGAGAAATTGGCAGTGGAGGTTCCAGCCTGGCCGGGGCTGCTTCCTTGGCCTTGCTGGTGCTCATCATGCCAACGGTTAATGCAGCGACGCCTGGCATTCATGAAGAAGTTGCTCACTGTGCTGAGCTCTAGGCCCAGCTGTTGTGCAATGGTCAGCTGCATTTCTTTGCTGGGCCGCTTATTCTCCTTGAAGATGGCAATAAGTGTGCGTCGCTGCAGGTCAGTGAACACTAGACGCTGCTTTTTAGGGATTGGGCTGCATTCCTTCAGCTGCTCTTGCTCTTTTCGCTTACAAGCTGCAGAAAGAAAAGAGAACAGAAGGAAAAGGAAGATGGAATCATCAGTGAGGGTCTTTCAATAACCTAAAACATCTACAGTACCATGAACTCACTGTAGTCCACATTCAGACATTCATTCTCATCATCAGTGTTATATTTCTGACCTGAACTAATTTTCCGTCTTGTTTATGAATTGCACTGGCATATGAGAGTAGCCTAGTTGTGTTGTGCAGTATGGCTATACCTACACTGCACAAGAAGCCGAATACTTGATTCACTGATTCAGCCTTCTTGAGCATGAAATAAATTTATATATAAATCTTTTGTCAACATAGACTGTGAAGGCTTTACCCATATTTCATCGTCTAATATGACTGCATTAGAGGCTACGTGCTTGAAGGCTATTATGCACTCTGACACAAAGTACTCCACTCATTACATTTGAATATAATTAAGAAAAGATAGAACTGTGTCCAATAAACTTTAATTTAGAAGATCAGCATTTGTGTGCTCCCTCTCTGCTCATTTTTCCACTGTTTGTTTGCTCTTCTGTCTCTGCCTGTCCTCTTATAGGTGATTCCCTGTGGCAATCACCATTACCTGACCAATGAGAAGGCAAAAAACCTAGCCAACCTCCTGTCTTACTCATATCTACCATCACTATTATCCAACCAACCCACAATCTTAAGTTGTTATCGTTCTTGTACTCACCCTAGGCCTAGCCCTCTGTGGGAACATTATAGTGGTCTAACGTAGTTTCTGTTTTTTGAATCATTTGCCAGGAGTTTCTCGCCTGTGTCAGTGTTTAAAATATAACAGTTTAAACAGAAAAGAGTTTTTCTGTTTTCCTCGATAATTTTGCACTATCATATTCTTTTGTTGTATTTTTCACTTTTCTATTCTATTGCATTTTCATTTTGTCGAAGAAAACTTTTGTTTTGGTTCTCTAAAGACAGCAAGTGGAGGCCATCCACATCAGATCTGTCTAAAATAATCTCAGCCAATCTTGACTGCACAGCCAGCACCTTTGATCTGAAGCTAGGACTGTTGAAATATTAGATCTCTTACATCTAAAGCATTTACTGTTAATGAAACTATTACTGATCAGGAGTCTAATGTGCTGTGTGTAACAGAAACGTGGATTAAACCAAATGAGTATGTAGCATTAAATGAAGCTAGTCCTCACAGACAGTTGTATACATCAGCCTTGTCTAACTGGAGAAGGTGTCTCAGTTGTTTTTATAATGACAATCTAAAAAACCTGGACATAAATTCAATACATTTGTAGTTCTTTTTACTAACATAACATATGTAGCCGCAAAAAAATTAGTCTACCCAGTCAATTCTACTGATTATTATTTACAGACCCCCAGGGTCCTAAAAGAAAAATAATTAGAGAGAAAAACTAACACCCTGGTATAATGATCACATACGCACCTTTAAAAAGACCACTCGAAAATTAGAACGCAAATGGCACCCAAATAAATTTGTAGTATTTCAAACAGCATGGAAGGAGAGCCTTCTGAGCTATAGAAAAGCTCTTAGTGCTGCTAGATCAATGTATCTCTCCACCCTAATTGAAGATAACAAACATAGTCCTAGATTCTTATTTAATACTGTAGCAAAATTAACTAGGAATAAGACTACCACAGAAACATGCACACCATCAATATGTATTAGCGATGACTTCATGAATTTTTTTCAAAGACAAAATTGAAAATACGAGGCAAAAAAATTCAGACTATTAATTTAAAGGCAGACAATTTGATAACTAACTCTGTAGTTAATAATATAACCATATCAGGTCAGCAATTTTACTCCCCTTTGGGAGACTGAACTATTTCACTAATTTCCTCATCTAAATCATCAACTTGTGTACTAGATCCCTTACACTTTTCTTCAGACAGATACTACAATTGAACCTCTTCTGAAATAATCAGTTCTTCTCTTAGCACTGGCTATGTACCTAAATCCTTTAAACTGGCAGTTATCAAACCCCTGATTAAAAAAAACCTGACCTCGATCCCCTTTATCTCTAAGAGCTTAGAAAAGGTTGTAGCACAGCAGTTGTGCTCATACTTACATAGGAATAGCATTCATGAAATGTATCAGTCAGGATTTAGACCTCATCATAGCATAGAGACAGCGCTGGTTAAAGTGGTAAATGACCAGTACTGGCCTCTGATCAGGGTTGTGTCTCCTTGCATGTGCTGCTTGACCTTGGTGCAGCTTTCGACACCATTGATCATGCTATTCTCCTTGACAGAATAGAAAATGTTGTTGGAGTTAAGGGAACGGCCCTCTCCTGGCTCAGGTCTTATATAACCGATCGTTATCAATTTGTAGATGTAAAGTTTGGTGTTCTATATGGTTCTGTTTTAGGCACACTGTGTTTGTTTATCTACTGTATACTCTATATGCTACCTCTGAGTAAAATTAATTGTAAACATGGTATTAGATTCCACTGTTATGCTGATGACACAGTTGTAACTCTGGATGGCCTTTCAGCTACATCATATGCAGTAGTAAAAGACCTTATTGTTATTGACTCCCATCTTTAATTTGAAGCTCATGTACATAATAGTACTAGGATAGCCTTCTTTCATCTCAGAAATATCGCTAAGCTTATAAATATAATGTCACTACATGATGTGGAAAAGCTAGTTCATGTTTTTTTCTTTTTACCTCTAGGTTGGATTACTGTAATGCCTTACTGTCTGGATTTTCCAGTAGATGCATAAACAAGCTCCAGTTAGTCCAGAATGCAGCAGCCAGAGTCCTTACCAGAACCAGAAGATATGATCATGTCACCCCTATCTTATCCACACTGCATTGGCTCCCAATCAAATTACGCATTGATTATAAAATACCACTACTGACCTATAAAGCACTGAATGGTCTCGCGTCTCAGTACCTGAGTGAACTTCTGGTCTTTTATGATCCGCCACACCTACTAAGGTGCAGGCCCTTTTTGGAATCTTGAATAGTAAAGACTACAGCAGGAGATAGAGCTTTCTCTTACAAAGCCCCACAGTTATGGAACAGCCTTTCAGTTAGTGTTCGGGGCTCAGAGACAGTCTTAGTGTTTAAGTCTAGGCTGAAAACCAATTTGTTTAGTCAAGCCTTTTGTGAATAGATTTTTCTTAGGTAAAGGAGGAGATCTGGAGGGCTCATGGGCATAGCGTGTTTTGGTGAACCAGGACGTTTGGATGATGTTTGGATGGCCCACACACACACACACACTCTCACGCATTCACTCAGGTTTATTGGTGTAGTTGACAATGTGACAATGTCCATTGTTAAAAGCGCTATACAAATAAAATTGAATTGAATTGAATAGTGGTTATGTCTCAGGGCGCCCTCATGTTTGTGTTACCTTTTGGCT
The DNA here is from genome assembly GCA_037576675.1 of Pangasius sanitwongsei. NCBI lineage: Eukaryota > Metazoa > Chordata > Actinopteri > Siluriformes > Pangasiidae > Pangasius > Pangasius sanitwongsei. Next base: position 23,627,888 of record CM075013.1, on the reverse strand, counting down.
CCCCCCTTTAGTTATGCTGTCATAGCTAGTCTCTCTGGAGTCCCTGCTTGCACTTTGCAGACAGTATCTTTAACCATTACGTGACAATGAGCATACCTAATCACTTGTGTTTCTCTCTCTCTCTCTCTCTCTCTCTCTCTCTCTCGAGCTACACATGCTACTTCTGAGATACCAGTGATCCTGACCCCTTATGCCCTCCAGAACTGCCTGATCCATCTTGATGCCCTACTTCTGGTTGGAGTTCTCATCACCTGAAAATTACTCAATGCAGATGGCCCCACATGGACAGCCTGAAGATCAATGAGATTACATGAGAACACTGTTAATGTACCACAAATGTACCACAATGCTACCAACAGTTTTGCACTCAGATCTCCATCACTGAACAGTTGATAACTTCAACATAATTGACTTCTCATATTCATAAGTTGCTCACAAGCTCATTAGTCCCTAGTTATACAATTGCACTTTTTTTGCTATATAGTTTACAGTTTGAAAGGGAATTATTTATAATTGCACAATCTGGTGTCACCCAGACGAGGATGGGTTCCCTTTAGAGTCCAGCTTATCTCAAGGTTTTTTCCTCAAGTTGTCGCAGGGAATTTTTCCTTGCCACCGTTGCCTCTGACTTGCTGATTAGGGGTTAATTTAAAAATGTAAAATTTATATTTGGAATTTATATATTTCTGTAAAGCTGCTTTGTGATATTTACCATTGTTAAAAGTGCTATTGATTTGAACTGAATTAATGTAGATTGCTATATGTTTTAAATATGATAAGATTTTGAACATAGTATAATGGCTGTATCCTTGAAGTAAGGGTACATGAAGCACATGCCTTACAATAGTTATTTTGTCCGGAATGTCAAAACCATTCTTTCAGATAGCTTGTATAAAGTTTTTTTTTTTCATCCTAATAATCAAGTTCAGGTTCCAGTGTAATTCTTTCATATGCTTCTCTGATTGCGTCAATACAAACTTACTGGCCAATTTAATAGGAACACCGGAACCCCTGCTGATTCATGCATTTATTTAATCAGCCAATTATGTGTCAGCAGTGCAATACATAAAATCATGCAGATACAGGTCAAGTACCAGTTAATATTTACATTAAACATTAGAATGGGGAAACATTGTGATCTCAGTTACTTTGAGTATGGTGTGGTTGTTGGTGCCAGGCTGGTTTGAGTATTTCAGAAACTGCTGAGCTGGAATTTTCACACAGAACAGTCTCTGGAATTTAGACAAAATGGTGCAAAAATAAAATAAATAAATAAATAAATAAATCTGGTGTGTGGCAGTTCTGTAAGCAGAAACACTTTCTTAAAAAGAGAGGTCAGAGGAGAATGACCAAACTGGTTCAGGAAGACTACAGTAACTCAAATAACCACTCTTTTCAACTGTGGTGAGCAGAAAAGCATCTCAGAATGCACAACACATTGAACCCTTAGGTAGATGAGCTACAACTATAGAAGACCTCTTTGGGTTCCACTCCTATCACCCAAGAACAGGAATCTGAGGCTACAGTGGGCACAGGCTCTGGACAATTGAAGATGAAAAAAAAAAAAGAAAGAAACAAGCGATGTTTTTCCAATCTGTAAGTTTCCAATTTTGTTGTACCTGTGCCCACTGTAGCCCCAGATTCCTGTTCTTGGCTGACAGGAGTGGAACCTGATGTAGTCTTCTGCTGTTTCAGCCCATCTGCCTCAAGCCTAATCAATGATGTGGAAGTTCTACAAATTGGTAGTATGTTTCTTAACTTAGAACCCACAGAACTTATCAAAGGGGCTACTTTTATACATTTAAAATAAAATGTATTTCTGATTTTGTAGCTGTCATACTAACCAGTTAGGGGTGTCTTTCCTCAATGGAAAATTTACTGAAGGCCATAAATAAAGTACAAGAGTGTTTTGTGAGTGTTTAACAAAAGCCTTTGTTAAGAGAGTTTGAACTGACTTATTCTAAGCACTTCTTTGTTGACTCCACTTCAACCACGTCTGGCAAAAAGCAAGAGGTAAATTTATTGTTGGATAAGTAATAATGGATGGATAATGGATGCTAGATGTAAGCATGACAAAACATGACAAAGGGGGTGGATTGGACAGAGCGTATATGCAGCTCTCACAGTCAAAGAAGCAATGATTTCCACAAAACAATACTCACTAGGTGCTAATAGAAAAAGAGAAACTTCAAGAAACTGGCTTGGGTCAGATGATTAACAGAAGCCAAAACAAGAATCAAACCAGATATTGTGCACAAAATACAAAGACTTGGAATCACCATGAGATATTCTCAGACTGAGACTTGGCGCTGTGTATGTGTGAGCATGAAAGTCTTGACAGAGGATGGGATCGAGCATGCCATTTCTCCTCTGGGCCATATCCTTCCCAATTAATCAGATACTGAAATTTTCCCTCAGACAGGGGACCAGGAATCACAGGCTTTAGTCTGGAAACATCAAATGACAGGGCTAGATGTCAGTGATGTGGCAAGTTTATAAGCTACCCCATTGATTCTTTGCAGGATCCTGAAAGGGCCGATGTATAGGTGGGTCAGTTGTTGAGAACCATGTGTCACTTGGATGTCCCTGGTGGAGAGCCACGCCCCATTCCCTGTTCCATATAACTGATAAACAGGTGTGCTTCTCCACTGGATGAAGTTTTGGCCTCTCTTCCAACTACTGTGATAGCAGAGCGCTGATCCTATTCTCTGAGGCATGTACCCCAACTAAGAAAGACTGTGAGTGGTTGGGATGCGAGGCACCGTGATGAAAGCCTCCTTTAACTCAATGAATGCCTGCTTAGCTGATTTATTCCACTTCAGTTTGTTGAGACCCTTTTTTAAGAAGGACGCAAGTGGAGCAGTGAAGGAACTGATTCCCGTAATGATCCTCCTATAGAAATTTGCAAAGCTGAGAAATTTCTGTAGTTCCTTCACTGTCATTGGAACAGGCCATTCTTTGACAGCTTAGACTTTTGCTTGATCCATAGTAACTCCATTCTATTAATAATGTATCTGAGAAATGAGACTTGGATCACATGAAATTCACATTTTTCTCCTTTGATATAAAATTTATTTTGTAGCAGTTTGGTTAGGACCTCATTAACATGGTTCACATGAGTCTCCTGACAAAGTGATTAGATGAGGATGTCGCCAATAAAAGCAATGACATATTTTTTCAAGCATGTATCTGAGAACATCATTAATGAGGCACTGGAACACCTAAGGCAAACAAGAGAGCCTGTATGGCATGACACAGTACTCAAAGTGGCCAAAGATGGTACTAAACGCTATTTTCCACTCATCCCTTCTCTGATCCTAATGAGATTATATGCACTACCTAGGTCAAGTTTGGTGAAGATACGCACATTTCTGAGTTGATCCAAAGTTGTGGAAATGAATGGCAAATTATATCTACACTTCACCATCCCCTGGTTTAATAGTCAGGGCATAGCCTGAATCTGCCCCCTTCTTCTCCACATAAAATAAATCCAGCTGAGATGGGAGATGTGGAGGGACAGATGTACCTTTGTATCAGTGCTATAGTGATAGATTCCACCATAACCTGGTTTTCTGTTGCTGAAGGCAGATATATTCAGCTTCTGGAGAGTGTGGCACCTTCGACGAGCTAAATGGCACAATCATATGGTCTGTGGGATGGTAAACCACTTGCCTTGGCCTTGACCACTCACCTGAGGTGGTTGCAGCAATAACACTGCACTTTGAGGCAGAATGCTTGGCACTGGGATGACCAGCGGATGGTCTCCTTCTCTGTCTCAGCAGTTATTTTGGATTGTGTTTTTGGATCCAAGAGCAATGGGGTCCATCAATGCTGAAACAACAGTCAAAGCCACTGAGCTTCATATCAGCACGTCTATCGTAAATGTTTGGCTGGATAAGTACTGAGATGGACTCACCGTAGCTGGGCAAATTGATTTGACATGCTGATGGGAGTGCAGTGGTGGGTTCTTGAGAGGACACGATGAGTCTTACTTGGCCTATTTCCATGGGCTCAGGTGGGCTCGGGCTCTGAATGTTGACTTTCTCAGTGAGTTTTCCTCTCCGATTTTGCAGTAGCTGATCCAGACAAATGGAAAGGTCCATTAGAGAGTCCAGGGACACTTGGTTATGACAGCATGCAGGCTCAGAGAGTGCATCGGGATTGAGCCCTTGGCAATATGCAGCTTTGAACACTGGCTCATTCTATCTGCTCCCTGCCGTGAGCATTCTGAATTCCCGCACATATTCTGCTGTGCTATGCTTGCCTTGTGAAACCGAGAGGAGCTGTTCCCCGATTTCCTTGCCCATTGGAGAATGATCAACGACTCTTTGGAAGAGCGTGATGAAACGCTTATATGAAGAATTTGGTTCCTCTCCTTGTGACCAGACCACCATAGCCCAGGTGAGTGCCTTGTTCATCAGGAGGTTTAACTGGGCAACCTTGTTAAGTTCAAATGTTCTTTCCTGACTCTAGAAATATAGGGAGCACTGAAACAAAAAAGCCCTTACATTTTCCAAGACTCTTTGCATACTTGTCCAGGCAAATGGTGAGGGATGGAGCATGATGGGCTGGTGCTGCCAGTTGGGTTAGCTGCATTGGTAGCATGCTATTTAGCTGATTTAGCATGGCATTGATCACTGTAAGCTGTTGTTGATGCTTTCCAACAAGATGGCCTTGAGCTACTAACTCATGTTGCCAGTAGGTCAGTCCAGCTGCATCCTTGATCCTTTACCATGATGGTAAAGTGTTCTGTCTTGTAGCAGAGATGGGTGATGCAGAATCAACATCAAGAAAAAGACTTGGGTCAGACAATTAATAAACAGATTTTCAAAGGGTAAAACAAGAATTGAAAACCAGAAACAAGATCTAAACCAGATATAGTGCACAGAATACAAAGGGTTGGATATTGTTTTGAGATATAGCCAGAGGGAGACTTTGCATTGTGTGTGAGTGTAAGTGGTATTATATAGGATTGTGTGTTTGTGTGAGATTGAGTCCAGATGGGTGATCAATAATCAAGTGATTTTGAATGTGAAAGTGAATGTGTGTGATGGGAAATGGAGCCCAGATCAGCCATGTTGTGATGCTGTGGTGGATTCTTGGAGACACTGACATGACAACAGTATTCAATGTTGTTTTCAATGATATATTCATTTCTGGCTGTTTAACTGACCACTCTACGAAATTCGGAGTGTGCCGTTACACTGATAAAGTGAAACGTCTGTGGTTATATATGTGGTTAATACCTGATGATGCTGCAAAGCCCTATTTTTCTGACACCCCTTTTGATATTACATTAGCAAAATGGGCAAAACTGGGGGGGAGTGAAGAGGAACAGGCGTCACAATAAGATGACATATGCAACAACTCATCAGGTTCATGTTGACAACATTTTTTGTAATTATACAAATAATTGTTAAAAAAATAAAAGTGCATTCAAAATTCTTTTACACAGGGAATGGTATGAGAACATTCGAGTGATGTTGCCTTGTTGCCATCTGTAAAAAGAAATATTGCTGGGCAGTACTTGGATGAGAAATAGTGCTGCCATGGCAATAGTGCCAATACTGACATGCTGCTGTCTCCTCCCTACTATTCATCAAGTACTCAAGAGTCTTTAGTGGAGGGCATGGCAATCCAGCATTAAGCAGTAGTTGTCCACAACAGCCAAAAGAGCTAATAAAAGAGCTGCAAGATTTCCTTCTGGTAACTGAGGTTAAGGATGAGGTGAGATTTAGGTGTAGCATAGCATTACTTAGCTGCATAAATAATTATGTTAGCGGAATCTCCTCACAAGGATAGTAAGATAAACTGTGTGTGTGTGTGTGTGTGTGTGTGAGAGAGAGAGAGAGAGAGAGAGAGAGTGAGAGGGAGACTCTGTGATGAGTTGGCATCTAATCCAGGGTGTTCCTGCCTTGCACTACTTTCTGAGTGTACTGTGAGTGAGCTCTTTCCGCTATTACCTAGAGGTCTTTATTCTCCTTATTCACCTCTTTGGCATCACACCTACTTTACCTAATTACTAGCTCAAAGAGTTATATAGACTATATAGACTATAACCTTATTTTGACAGTATACATTTTACAGCCGTCTGCTACAAAGGCCTACATTTACTTTGACTTAGTAAATACTGAACATTCTGCTTATCACTCTTGATTTCTGTCTGGATTAGTTGGATGGTAGCCATTGTTATCAGTGAAATTTTAATTATCCAAAGGTCAGTCCACTGACAGGGCTAGAGCAGAGGATTAAAAGGCAAACTTGCAAGCAGCTGTTCAGCAGCTCATAAAGTATAATTAAATAATAGCACTTTTACTTGAGTAATAAAATAATAAAATATTCAACTTTGCTACATATATTTTTGATCAACGTTACAGAGTAAAATAAATAATAATGGTTTTAATCCTGGAAGATTTGCCTATAAGCCAATTAAAAGACAGTATGTGCAAATTTTAAATGATTACATTTTGAGACCCAATCAAAATAAAGCAGTTTCCTGCTTAAAGTCTATACTTCAGGAGCCTAATTCTTATATAGCTAAAGTAAACCTAGTGAAATATGATTAGATTGTCAACTGTAGCCTGTATAACAGTTTCTTGATAAAGATATCACTGCTTTGAAGCATAGTTTGCTTACTCACATTAGATAGAATACAGAAAACTACAGCTTCAGGAGTGCAGATCGCCATTTTTAGTAATAATTTGTAAATGAAAAATGACTTTTTTTTTTTCCAGCAGACCTGTTTTTCTGGTCTTTTCCAGTGTTTTCAGGGCGTAGTGGTAGGGTTAACATTTTTATTTATTTTTTTTATTTATTTTAAATCTGCAATAGACCACGCCAACTTCCAGTTTAAACCTGAATACCAAAACAGATACAGGCATCCCCTTATAGCCCTGCTGACTAGGGTGCAGTTTTTCTTAGCAAATCCACCCGCTGACTGGTTTTGAGAGGTGGGAGGACTGCTCTCCACATAGACACTAACCTGAGCCCCGGATCAAATCTGAGAGGCAGCAGCTTCAGCCACTCCACCACTTTCTTTTACTTACATTAAAAAACGATTGTCGACGTTGATCAATATAGTATTTACTGATTAAGATGAACAGCAATAATGTTTGAATGGTGCACTCTAAACCCACTGAAATTCATTAATTGGGTCAGGTGAAAATTAACTAAAAATGTTGGGTTACACTAAATTTAGCATATCAATTATCTTCAACAATTTCTTCTTTTTCCAGGTAGAGAAACTAGTCCCTATTCATTTAGTAAAGTCTTCTTAGTAGGTGTAAGTAAAAAAAAATCCAGTGGTAATGAGCTACATGTACATTTACTCTCCTTACAGTACTTGAGTACATGGGTCACTGTAATGGTACATTTTAGAAATAAGATTTTTGCGCTTTAGTCTAGGCAGGCACAAAGCGACTCAGCGCTACACTCAGCTGACACCGGGACTGGTTTAACCTGCTGACTGTCCAGCAGATGTCAGTATAAAGCCCAATGTTAGAGCTTCGATGCTTCGAATTATTTTTGCTGAACAGGTAAAAAAAAAAAAAAAAATGCAACTATCATTAGTAAAATGAGGCAGATCATCGATACCACCAGCCCAGCACTGGTGCAATGCCCTGAGCACTGGTCTGCTCTTCATATGGAGATTGTATTGATTCTGGTTTATGATGTATATATTTATATGTCATTTTTTTAATGTTTTGTCAGCGGAAAGTGCAGAGTTCCAGAGGATCAGAAAACGAAAACCTGGCCAGCAGCTAGTATGCAGAACTGGCTCACCACACATGTTTAATGACAGGCAGGAAGCATCAAATATGGGGTGGACTGCAGATGCACTTGGAGATCTATAATGAACAGTTTAAGAGAGTTTAGTGATTCCAAGTTAGTGCTGCCTGATGTGTAGAAATAAAAGAAAAAAAAAAGGCGGTTCTCACTGGTTTCGTGTCCAGATTTTTTCCACTGGATTGCCTGACCTGACGGCTCGGAGTTGTTCTTTGGCTGTGAGGAACTACATGAAACTGCCCTTTGTGCTCTTCCTGACGTGCTCCATGATGATATCTCAGGTTTTTACAGGACATGCGTGTCAAGTTTCCTAAATGTGTACTTCTTAGTAGGTGTGTAAACCTCAGGCTTCCACAAAATAGTTAATGATTTTGATTCGTAAGGCACTGTTTGATGATACCACTGAATCTACTGAGATACAATTCGCTTTAGTAGCCTTCAATTAATATGTGACCAGCTTCAGAATCCGGAGTAGGTTTATTGATAATTCATGAATAATGAGTTACGAGCAATTCACCTTGCTAGCATGATTACTCGTCACTTTAAAAGTATTTCAAGCAAACCTTTATATTGTGATACATATCATCGATATATTTAATGTGACGTGGATACATTTTGTGTATCGTGGATATATTTTTGTCTTATCAGTCCTGTGGACTCGTGTGTTTGGACACTGCTGTGTAAAATGTGTGCTCGGAAAAGATCCACACCTTGCCTGTGAAAACCTGCTCTGTAATTCATAAACACATTTATAATTCAACCAGTTTTCAGCATATGTCCATTCTCAGCCCTAACTCTTTACTTAGGTCGGTTCATTAGTCTTAAATTCGGCTTTGATAAATTAAAAAAAAAAAAAAGTATTACATCTCCCTTTGGTAGAAGGCAGATGACGAAATGCAGTTGACCTCTTTACAATCGTATTTAAAGGTCACTCTCTCCTATCGACCGGCGCGCAGGGACTGATCACATCAGGCCGGAATGGACAGCGTTTTACGCGTTGCAGAGGCAACACTGCTGGACCTTGGAGACGTGTTTACCACCGCCCTGTTCACGTGGCTCTTGTTTACGTGGAGTGTGAACCAAGGATTTCCAGCACTGCTCCTGAGATATACCTACCACAATATTCATTCATGTCCAGCCCCAGCATGATTATATGTAACAGACATGTCGGATTAATTGTAAATGATTTCTGTAAGGGACAAACCATAATATGCAAATTTAGTTTTAGGTGTGTGGTAACTGTCCTACCTGTCATCCCGATAGCAAATAAAACATCTAAAAAAACACAACAGATTTCAAGAGTAATGCCCCAGGCGTTGTAATAAACATCTAATTTCGGAGGCGAGGTTGCTGCGTAGGCTTATGATTTCGTTTGCGGTCAGTCCGCCAGCCAGCATCCACCTGCATCTCACCATACATCATAACATCTATCAGTTATTATTTTCAACTCTGACCTGAACGAAAAGTATCTGGATTCCAAGTCTTAAATAAACCAGAGCTTGGATAGTTTGAGGTTAGTTTGGATAAATAGGCTATATGTCGGTGTTATTTTATTATATTATAAGTGTTGAAGCTTGTACCAGATGCCATTATTTTCTTATATTTCAATCTGCTCTGTTTCAATTTCCCTTAGGGCAAATTATAAACAAAATTTATTGCAAGTTTATTAGAACAGAAGCCACACAACACAATCCATTTTGCCCTCTTTTATTTAAAAGGTCTATATCCAGGGAGAGCCTCCATGGGGGAGAGTGCTGAACTGGAATAATTGATAGATAGGCTGGCTATCTTTATCGATCCCTCTATTGATCTGACCAAATACCCTGAGATTAGAGGTAGAATTCTGCTGATACGAATTGTTTTTCATAGTTAATAGATTTTTTTTTTTTAAATGTCTGTCTTGGCCCTGCTGTCTGTTTTGGGATAAATTAATTTCTCGTTGTCTTAAGCATCAAATAGCTAGCCAATAGAATTGAATTTAATGCCACAGCAAAACATTTTTTTTCACATCGGTACGTTATATTCACCACTTGCTGGGTACTTTAACTGGTTGAAATATTTTTTTTTTCAATAAATAGAAGGTGTTTATTAACGAATTTAAAATCTAATTAACGGCTTTGCCTAAAGCACCGACAACTGGTCTCCCACACTTTTACATTAACGAAGCAAAACAACAGCATTGATTTTGGGGACTGTGATGAATCTGGAATAGTGCTCTAATTTAAATGCATTGATTGATGCCAGACTCAGTCCCCTACTGCCACGCGGCACCTGCGCACATGCGCATATTGTAATGCGCAAAGAAATCAAAGGCTGCCCGCCTCATTTGCTCAGCCATACCGAGGCCATTGCATTGCACTTAAATGCAACTCACAGCAGTTCTGTTGTTGTTGTTGTTTTTCTTTTCCTTTTTTAAACATGGTTCAATTAAATTTTCAATTAAATTAAACTACACTGGATGACTTTTACATTGTTATCTTGTATGTTGCACACTGGACCTGGATTACGACTGAATACGTGTATGTTGATGGGATGACAATTACATGGACCAGGGTATAAAACCTAAGAGTAGTTATATGTGTGGTTAGTCTATATTACATTATATTATAGGCCTGATTTACCGAGGAAAATACTCAACACAATTTTGTTAAAAGCTCGGGTTTAAAATGCTGCGCACGATTGTAATAAAACACAGAGAAACAAATCTACAGCGATTACACAGCCCAGTCTTTATTACAGTAGCTTTCCCGTGGCCTCAGAAGCTCTGCCTACTAACTACATAAACAACTTCTTGATTTAAATGGAGTGTTGGGGGAAAAAATCTCGACGAACAATTAGCTTTAACAGTGCGACAGCACTTCTAAATCGTATTTAAACGTTATATTTACGCGTACTACTTGAAATGCGCAAAGGAACAGTTTACATTTCATCACTGGCTTTTCCCCGACCCACTGAGCAGAAACAAAACTTGCCACCATTCCCTGGTTAATTAACCTTTCAGTCGAAAGAAGAAGGGAAGGTGGAACACGATTTTTTTTTTGTAAACAGGTAAACATGTTTTTACACGCTTTTACACGTCTCTTTTATTCAGTGAGAGGACAGGAAGGGAATATAGCGATTTCAGATTGCTTCTGAGGAGTGAGGGACTGTTTACAGTGCCAGCTCCCCCGATATTCTGGTGAATAGAAAGCAACAAGGTGTCTGTAAGAGTTTATCACTATAGAGCGTTTCAAGTCGACGCACCAGAATAAAGGCTTGCGGCTTTTTGAAAAACCCCATTATGAAATCAACAATTTTTGGATAATAGGCCTACAGGTTTTTATGTCGGCAAAATATTTTCTGTGTTACAGTGTCTTCCCTATATCGTCTTGCAGATAAGAACCTGTCATCACCAGCACCGTTACACACCTGCGAGTCTAAGAGCCGACATGCGCTGGAACTCGGGCTCTTGCAGCCACTTCCACATCCTCCTGAACGTCTCCCGTCCTGATTTTAGTTTACCCCACGGTTTAGGATTCCGCAGGAGGTCAGATAGTGTGCCTTGGGACCGAGACAATATCCGCTGGGCGAAGATAGCCTGCGGAATGCTGTACCTTTTCAGTTCGGCCGTTATTCTCTGTGCCACCTCTTTGGTGTTGATCTCCTCTGCTTGGCTGGATCCGCCTGCTTGGGTGCATCCGGCTTCGTGCCTGTCGCGTTCCGACAGCATAGATCCACTAGAGTGCAACTGCGAGTGACCTGGGTGGTGTAGGCCGTTCAGAGTGGACACGATTCCGGTACCGTGGCCCCCAAAATCACCCCGACCTAGCATCGCCGCGTGAGTCTCGAAGCCTCCTGGCGAGATCATCTTGTCGTTGGAGAGGTGAGCACCAGGACCGTAGGCGCCAAGAGGCTGCTGCGCGTCATGCAAAGTACCTAAGCCGCTGGACAGCGGCGAGAGCGGCTGTGCCATGCAGGAGATGTCTTTGGGATAATGGGCGTACAGGTTGCCCATGGAGGCCAAGCCGCGGTCGTCGCGCATTAGCGTGAAGCTGCCGCTGACGTTTCCAGCAGTCAGGCGCTGGTGCGCGGCATGATGATGCGCGTGATGCGGGTGCGGATAATGGTGATGCGAGAATTTTTCCGGTACCGTAGATATCGAAGGCAGGTGCTGTAGCGGTGACAGAGTGGTGTACGTGCTGCTGATGCTCATGCCAGAATCGCAGGACATAGTCATAGCAGGGGGAAGAGGAGCGGACAGCGAGTGTTCGCCGCGATATTCCCCAGCCCCGTCCAGTATCGAGGCCATGCTAGACACCATGGTGGACGATCGGCCGTGCAGGTTCCGGTGCGACACCGACTGTCTCGTGTGAGGAGAGATCATCAAATTGTCCGTTTGATGAGAATGTGAAACCGTGTAAAGGTTCCCGATGTTCTCCATCCTAACTTCCATGACTTGAAAGATGCCCACCTCCCTCACTCCCTCTCTCTCTCTCTCTCTCTCTCACACACTCACTCACTCTCACTCTCACACACACACACACTTCTTCCGCTGTCCCTCTTATCTTACGCTGCAGCTAATAAATCCTGAACGAGCTCGAAGCCGGACCATTGAATCCGAGCTCGTACTCATGGTTTTACGAGGTTCTTCCTGCTGCACACGCTTCTTTACTTCCAGCAGTACACGCTCGTATTTTGCCCCCTGTGCCGCCTGTGCTCCTGGAGGTCAGGACTGTGCAGCGGCTGTGTCTGTGTGAACATTAAGACTAACCCGAAGCCTCTGAGGCCACCGCTACTGTCTGGCTTGGTGTCGAGCCACCTTGGAGATTATGATGGCCTATAGAGAAATAAGGAATTTTCTCAGAGCCGTTGAACGAACCCTAACCCTGATCCAGCGTTTTCATCACTGAGCGCACACTTCAAGCATGCATGCATGCGTACAGGCCGTGAGAGGACTGAGTTGAGCAGGGGATTGCTTGAGTCATCGGTTCACCCTGATAAACCTGGCGCCAGAGTGAAATATCTAAACGGTGAATTATTAATGGATTTCTACAGCTCCTCTCAATAAAAAGTTTGCCAAATTCCTAGCAACAAATTCCTAGCAATTCCAAAACCCTAAGATGAAATAACAAGTTACTTCACAATGGTTGCAGTTACACGTGAAAACATCAGGCCTATTATACTGCTAGACAGTAGTCCATTAATGGAACTAAGGAAATGAACAAAACTTGTATTGACAACATTAATATAAAAAGTTCATGCTAATGTACTGTATGTCCGTGCTGATGTAATGTAGTGTGTTTTTGTTGTGTTAAAGCAGCTGTGTGTTATTGTACATTACCACGAACTGCGGGTCGGTCACTGCAGAAAGGTGCAGTTACTTCTGTAATTTATAAAAACAAGTCTCATATTCATTCACAGATAATATCTTATTTTCCACCTTTAATTATATTCCTGTTTAGACAGAAGTCCATTAATGAATATTGACTATAAATTGAAGAATCAGTATATAAATTGACATTAGAGTAAAATCGCCTTGTGATCTTACAAACGGGTTCTGGCAGAACACACCTCCTGTCATTCATAAATTCAATTAAATTAAAGAGTTTCTCCAACAATGTGTAGCTTTAATCTATGTAGCTGTTGCTCAGAGTTGCTCTGAAGTGTGCAGCAGACGTGTAACCTCTCTGAGAAAGGGATGGTCCTTGCTCACGTCTTTGAACAAAACATGAAAACTCTAAGTGCTTCGTTATATTACGGATTTTTTTTTAATTTACGAGCGTTTCCCGAAACCCGTAAACTCGGTCGTAAAACTAACTAGTAGCTTAATCCATTAGTTATTCACTAAGAACTTCTTTATTTGGAGCTGGCGTGCAGTTCTACCTGAAAAAGGCAGATGCCGCTAAAAAACAACACTGACCCTTTGCCTGAAGGGAAGTTATTCTGGCAATTAGTTATTATAATAATAATAATAATAATTATTATTATTATTATTAGTAGTAGTAGTAGTAGTAGTAGTAGCGGGCCATTAGTATTAGTATTAAATAATACACTTCATAGTTTCTCTTTAACTCCATATTCAGTGTATTGTTGCAGAAGTTACTGGTCACTACAACATGAAATCAGCCTGAGATATGTTTAGGTGCGATACGCGTTTTTATTTATTATTATTATTATTATTATTCTGTACTTGTACAAATAACCTGAAAAACAAAAAGCTTACTAACCCTGTGAGAAAACCTCTTTGAAAAACTGACTTCCGGTCCGCAAAGCTTGTTTGTGTTTGGCTGTGACTCCTGTTAGTCATTTTCTAGACACTAAGCTTTACGGGTCCCCTGCGACCCTTCAGCCGGAGCTGCGTGGACATGGGCGGGAACTGGGGAAGGGGCTCAAGGAGTAAAGAAAACCATTCACATGGCAAACCCACCTAACTGTTACAGACTTAATCTTGGGAGGAAAAAAAGAAAGAAAGAAAGAAAGAAAGAGTAATCTTACCTAATGCACCTTTAAGTCTGAATAAAGTGTACAGGACTAATAGATGTCTGTGATCCGTGATTTGAGGTCAGGAGGCAACTGGGGTGGCAGGGCTTATCTCAAGGGTGGCATGTGTCACCCCAAGGCACTCTTTTGACATGTTAATAGAAATAAACGATAAACAGGTCATCCTGGGTAAAATAATGACCCTTTTTGTTTGGGTACAGGAGAAACCTGTAGAAAATGTACCCTGACAGTGCTATGCCTCTGGGGAATTCAGTGAGTAATATAGAATATTATAGTATAGTAATATTAAAGCATATATAACTTATCCCTATATATATATATAGCCTCTAAAATGCCTGCCTCTAAAATCCCACCTGCAGCTGCCATATAAATTCTCAGCAATAAATGTGCGACACCTGTACAGACAGTTGTGACCAGGTTGCTGCGGAGTATTCCTTTTATTTTTCAGCTGTAGTGGTTGACTACTGAGTGATAGTGAATTTCCTCTAGTTACATTAGGACATTCAGTCCACAGCTCTTTACTTCCACTCACAGTAAGGCGTTAGCAGAACACTGGAGAGGGGAAACTGACACTCCTGTCTGAACAACAACAATAAAAACATAAAGCCGGAAAAGCTCCAAATGTGCAAAGACAAACTGGACAACTGTGTCACAGAAACAAAAATGTGAAAGAAAGCCTAGTTTATTAACTTTTGGTAAAAAAAAAAAAAAAAAAAAAAAGATAACCCAGTGTTTATTTAGTGAACACAAAGTAACATTTTACACTTTTTTTTTTGTTTATTGGGCAAGATATCTGGCTCTGATATTAAAGGTCTGTCATGTTATACCTCTAAGTTTAACACATTGCTTTTAATATAAATATTAATTTATAGACTCAAAAACAGTTTCTCCTTTTTTTTCCCCCCTCTGCATGCCCTGCGATTTACAGTATGACATAACTTGTTATAACCTGCTATCTCTTTCAGACAAACTGTCGTGCACTTTTTTTTCTCCTCCACTATTTAAACTCCTGATCATCTGCGTCTGTTTCTGCTGCTTAAATCACTGATTCATCTGATAACTTTGCCTCCGGACTGTGAATCGATCATTTGACTATCGACTTGTGCTGCTTTTGGCTAGACTCGGGCTGGGCGCAGTCCGTAAAAAAACGTCTGAGGAGTCGCTGGTTACATCTCTGATAACGAAGGCTTTTGGGGAAACCCTCGCAAAACTAGCTCGTGCAGAACACACATCCTTCTTCAGGCTGTTCGTTCTTCGCTAAGATTAATTGTTATCGGGAAACTCAACCCACATCGATTAGTCATCCTCTCCTTACAAACAAACAAACAAACAAAAAATCATTCTGTGCTGCAGGACAATTAAACATACAGGGTGTCCCAAAAGTCTCCATACACTGGGGAAATTAGCACTTTTATGCAAATGACTTCCAGAATTTTTCATATTTAGATTATATATATATATATATATATATATATATATATATATATATATATATATATATAATTTAAATATGAAAAATGTTAGCCTTTAAGAATGCAATTAAATAACGCATAACACCATAACACGAGCTCATCATGAGTGGGAGAAACCACTGTGTGTGTGTTCACAAAGACATGACAATCATGTCGAGGATGTTTGTAAGTGAAGTTATATTTTGCTAAAAAGTGTTACTGTGTGGAGACACTCGGGACACCCTGCATAGCGCAGTTATAACCGAATTAGAAAACGGAGATTTTAAAGTAATCTAAACATGGTACAATTCTAAATATTATAAATATAGAAAAATCCAGATATTCTAAATGTTCTGTCTGAAATGTTAATCAATCGACTTGCAATCGACGGTGTTCATTCTTGCGGTTAAATGAAATTCGGCCAACAAAGTAAGAAGCATTTGTAAAAGCTGTTGTATTAATGTCTGATATAATTGTATTGCACGCCTTCAGTTTTAGAATTGCGAAAAAAAAAAAAATCAACCCTGTGAAATATTTAAGCATAAACGTGTGCAGGTGTTTACTTTTTCCAAAAAAAAAAAAAAAAAAACCCGATTTATTTCGTTGCACTGATTCATTTTAATTCTTAAAACACACACTGCAGATAACATCCATCTCATCCATCTATTATTATTATTATTATTATTATTATTATTATTATTATTATTATTTCTTGTAATTATTTTGTAATTTCATTGTTGTTCTGCATTTTAATTCACATTCCTATTAAAAAATAATTACCTGTGATATTATTTGACTATAGTCTCATCCAGTTGGTCACATTACATTAAGCTCTATCTATCTATCTATCTATCTATCTATCTATCTACAGAGATAGATGAGGACATGTGACTTTCACACCCAAATGTGGGCCTTCCCCAAACTCTTGCCACAAAATTTGAAGCACGCAATTGTCTGAATTGTCTGGAACTAAGAGGCCCAATCCTGTTCCAGCATGGCAACATCCCTGGGCACAAATCAAGCCCCAAGACACGGTTTGCCAAGGTTGCTGTGGAATTACTCCAGTGGTCTGCATAGAGCCCTGACCTCCACCCCACTAACACCTTTGGCATGATGACTGCATGCCAGTGGAGTCGAGGTTATTGTAACCTAAATCTATAATGGATGTTCACCAAGCACATATGGGTGTGTTTGGTCAGGTGACCACATACTTTGGTACAATCATATACAAACCCACTAGAACAGCTTTTCAGTCTTTGATTTTTTTTTTTTTTTAATTTCCTCCCTCAACAAATAAGCACACAACAGCATCTGTAATCCCTTCATAGTTTCTTTTTAGCCTAAATACAATGTAGGGTTGTAGGTATTGCTCTTAATACAAAATGGCAGTGGTGGTGGTGTAAGTGAACTTGAGATATGATTCATGAAGTCAGGGTTGAGGAGGCATTGGTGTGGCAGACTTATTTCAAGGGTGGCAGCTGTCACCTATGTGGCCCCTAATAGCATTTTAATAAACAGGCCATCCAGACGTACATAAAAAATAATGACCCTCTCAGGTTGGGTACAGGAAAAACCTGCAGAAAATGTGCCCTGATGGTGCTTTGCCACTGGTACATGTCCTGATACTGTAGCTTACTGTTGTGCCAGGCACACAGCTTCATGCGTTAACAGAAAAAAACAGGAAATACGCTTCGTATACACCTATAAATGGCAGTGTGCTTTTTACAGCTGTCATATAGAGTGCAATAAGAGACCAGGAGGATGAGGGGTTAGGAATGGAAGAGCAGAACATTCATTTTCCTGACTAGGAGAGAGAGAGAGAGAGAGAGAGAGAGAGAGAGAGCTGTAATTACCATAAAATGGCAATTTTAAGAAACAAGAAAAATTTCCAGATTTTGATTTAGATGCAAAGATTAACTTCACAACAGTTTCAAAGAAACATAATGAAAAATGAGACAGCCTAAATGAAAGTCTACTTTATTCAGTTTTGACCAAAATAGACAGCCCAGTGTTTAGCTGGTGATTACAATCCAACATTTTACACCTTTTTTTTTTTTTTTTTTTTACAATTTTTTATTGGCCAGATGGTTGGTAAAGATACGGAAAGCCTTTCATGCTGTACCTGTCAGAGCTACTTTCTTTGCAAGAATTGCTTTTAAATAATAATAATAATAATAATAATAATAATAATAATAATAATAATAATAATAATAATAATAATAGAGCTTGTTGTATCACTTCCAAGTAAACGTGATTTCTTTGGTAAATTGTTGATTACATTCACGCCTCTACCCTCCGCTGTTTGGAAGTAGTGTCTGTAGGGAATAGATAGTTTGGCCATCGACTCGTGCTGCTTTGTGCCAGACCTGACCTATAGCCTATAGCATGGGCTGTGTGACAGCTGAACACACAGGCTGCAGCCCAGGTTTTTAAATTATAATGAAATTTTAAGAAATATGTACATTTCAAACGGCTAATATTTAAACCCAAATGTTTAATATAGTAAAGCCATATATTTTGGATTTGATATGTCATGCACTGTTAATCTTTAGGTACTTACAGACTGGAGGGAGGAGTCAAATCAGTTTAAATAGCCTACCGTAATGAAACATTTCTATGCTGATGAGAGCAGGCTCTTCCACTGGGACGGTTCCCACATCCACCAGGGCACGAAGACTCACTGTACGGTGGGAGGAGGATGAGAAAAGACGCAAATGGTTTGGACTTCTCAGGACCAGATCTTAACCCCGCTCGAGACCACCTCGAGACATCATCATCATCATCATCATCATCATCAAAAGACCAACTGATTGATTAAATGTTTTGTAGGAGAAAGGTGTTGATCTCTCCAGCAGGCCTGCAGGCTCAGAGACCTGGAGACTCCGCACACTGAAGCTGTGCTGCTGGCGCAACTGTTGGCTTTTCCTTTAATTTGTCACCCGTCTGCAGTTGTTCATGCCAGAAGCAATCAACAAAAACAAACAAACAAACACACACACACACATGTCGACGTGTTGTAGAATTCGGATAGCTCCTCGATTTACAGACCTGTGCACTTGACGTTGCTCTTTAAAAGAAATGTTGCTCATCTCAGCCTGGTCCATATACCGGCTTTCTGCTAGTCTGGAAATGGCACCAGCAAATGCACGCAACATTGTGTTTTATCTTTTCAGTCACACAAAGCATGGGAAATCATTCTGGATGATTAGCTCTAAACTGAGTCGCAAAGGAATTTTTATTTTAGCCTATAGCATTCATTCATTCATTCATTCATTAAGGTTATAAATAGGTGTTATATATAGGTTAATATATAGGAGGGGTTACATATTGTTGAGCCAGTCTGATTTTTCTCGAATTAGCGGTAATAAATCAGCTAAATGAAGGTAATAAAATAGCTAAGAATTGAATTCGTTTTGTGTATTAACGTAAATTAGATTTATTAAGGCAACACATTTTGACTTAAGCTTATTTATTTAAGCCTATAAACGGCAGTTCAATCGAATAAACCTATTTACTTGACTAAAAAAAAAAAGAACACTGTGGTCGGGTTTTATGATTTAAGATTAAGATTAAGATTAAGATGAACTGGCAGGCCTAAAGACTCAGTGTAAGACTCAGTGTAGCACTGAACGATGAGCTTGAGCTCTCCTATACACTCTGGGGCGAGACGAACCTTACTGTCTATTAAGGGATAAATGATTTATTATTATTATTATTATTATTATTATTATTATTATTATCATCATCATCATCACCATCATTAGACGTGCACGGTGGTATTTGATGCTGGTGAATGTCTGCACATCAGACTCAGCTCCACACGCAACGCGCTTGGAAAAAAAATCTTCTGCTTCTGTCATTTCCAAATCACGACGGATGCCATGATTAACTGCTACAATGAAACAATGGCACTACTGTCTCATCGAGAACGAGCATTTCATTCCTATATTATACACTCCTTCATTTGGTCTTTCTAGCCTCTTCTTCCTTCCCCTCCGTTTCCCCATCCCTCTAAACCTACTCATTTCTTTATTCATGTGTTTACTGCAGTCCTGTAGGCCTTTTCGAAGCTCATCAGCTACGCCTTGGCTGGCAGGAGCAGCCGCTTCATATACTCGGTTATTGTGTGGCTTTAAAAAAAAAAAAAAATGCGTAAATGCGTTATACGTCCTTATAATGTCTCTGCTTTAGGGGTGAGCGGGGTAAGTTGTCACGCTTTAGCCCTCCAACAGCAGAGGCACCACCTCAGGAAATAAATAGCTGTTTTGTGTGACTTCATGTTTTCTTATTTTTGACTTTGAGTGTCTGTGTGTGTGTGTATGAATTATTGAACATTATTGAATGTTCAGTGATTAGCGGAGAAAAGAAAGTGTCTTTTGATACTTTAGCTGCAGTCAGCACGCGCCCGTTTGAGGCATGTTGCACTGGAATGCAAGCTGACAGAAAGGAATTGCTCAAAAAAAGCATTATAATGTTGTGTAATCAGCTGCTGGGTTTCTGATAATAGTATTAAATATTCTTGAAAATTAATTATTATATAATACAGTATATTATTTAGCTGACATTTTATATATGTGCTAAGAATGTGTGTATGTGTGTTTCTACTAACACATTAGATTTCATACTCCAGTGTGAAGCAACATTTCTATCCACACACACACACACACACACACTATTTACACTGACTTGTGTGACAGAATACCTACTGATGGGGCAAATTGTCACAAGTGCACATCCTATAATTAACTGTCTTTAACTCCATAGACAAATATGCATCGGAGACTTTATTCTTTCATTCGATAAGACTTTTATTCCTTTGTGATGTATCACACCCAAGAAATGAAAGAAAGTAAAGTGTGTGTTCCACTCTACCCCTACACTGTGACTTTTTTTTCCCTCATTCTGTAGAAAATGAAGTGTAGAGAAGAGTGTTTGGTATTTTTTTTGCTTGTTGTATATTTCCAAATCATTAGCATTAGGACTGATTGTCTAAATAAATTAGCTTTGCAACAGTGGCGGTGCAGCAGTCCTGCAGGGGGCAGGGGGTGGATGGTGGAAGAGGGGAGACATGGGGACACGGCGCTGCTGCCTCACAAACTCTATAGTCCCTGGTGCGATTCTGATCTCGGCAGAGGCTCAGAAACTGTAACTGTTCATGCAGAGTTTCGCATATTTTCCCCCAAGTTTGTGCTCTGGTTTCCTCCCACCTCCCAAAAAAACATGAGAATGTGGATGGGTTAATGCGTGAGTGAGTGAGTATGTTCATGGTGCGCTGCGATGGACTGGTGTCCCAGGGTGCAGGGTGTTACTTTCAATTGATAAAATCATAACGTGAGAAATTGCAGACCTGAAACAGAGTCTTACATCCTGTTTCTGTATGTGTGTTATGATCAAAAAAAAAACTGAGCCCTATATATCGAAATTAAATAAACACATCATCATATATTTGCATCTTTATGCAATTTTCTCTTCTTGACATACAGGATGACACAAGTAAACACGATATGTACCTGTGTAAGGATTTTCAACCTGTGTGGTTTCGAGAAATGGCATCCTCTCCTACAACGTGTGTAAGCAATAAACTGTGGCGCTGAACCCATTTGCACGAGGTTAATTCCTCATATCAAAATACTGGTGGGAGTCCAAATAATTCCCTCCCGATATTTGCAGGATATTTGTAACGTAGACTTACTTTACATACACTATTACACACTTTAGTATATCTCTTGTAAAGATCAACTTGCCACTGTACACGTGCACGTGTGCGCCACTTGCACACGTGCACACGTGGACACGTGGACACGTCCAGCCTTCGATACTTCGGGTTAGACTGGGAGAGAAAGGGGAAGAAAAATCAACCTCCACCGCACTCAATAAAGCTCTGGTTGCTAGGAGACCGAGGGAGAGATGGATTGAGGAGGCCCGGGCGATCAATTCCAGAGAAAGGAGAGAGAAAGGCAGGATAAGAAAGACAGATAAAGAGAGAGAGGGACTGAGAGAGAGAGGGTGAAGTGTGTCAGAGAGTTTAGTGTTAATGCACTTGCCAAACAAAAAAAAAATTCACCTTTGTTTTAACTGTTCTTGGAACAAATCTGCCCTCTTGTCCTCACCTTATTCTCCCTCCTTCACTGTGTTTATATTCACAACTACAGCTACTAACCAAGTTGTTTTAATTGATCATTTTGCAACCTCAACCTGATTCAATCTCCACTAGCCCAAAACAAATGCCCAACAGCCGACTGATACCAGCACACACACACACATGCATACCCTGCACCAAGCAGTGTTGAGTGAATCGACTGGATATTGATCCTCCCACTCACCTCCCAGCAGTCAGCTCTTGTCCTACATAGCGTGGCTTGTCTGATTTCTCCCTTAATGGCTTTTATCCAGTGCCAATCTTTATTTAAACTACAAGTAGGAATTAGCACTCAACTCCCCATAAACACACACTCCTACCATTTGTTGATCCTTTCTTTCATCTTTATTATGTGCTTGGACTAAAGCCTGTATTATATCGAACGAAGCAGTACGAAATATTCAATGGGATGGGCACTTTTCGGAGAATATTACAAGGGAAATGTATTAATATCACAGTAAAAGTCAACTTCTCCCTCCAACTGGGACAGCAGTCCAACGAATGTGAATCAAAAATGTCACTGCTAGGACAATTCTGCTTGAATAGTATTGTATAGAGGAGTGTATCTGTGTACACAATAAGCAGCGCCCACTAGAATTCAATACTATTCAGCAGTATGGTAGAGCATTTAAACACTGGCTTACAGGGCTGCGAAGTTCTACCATCTTTTTCTGATTTATCCCATACTGGGCTTTCTTTCAAGCGAATTTATTTTCTCTGTTTGCATCCTAAAAAGAATCTTAAAAAAAAAAAGATCCCTTTTATTTCTCATTGATTTTGCCTACAGCATTCACAGTGTTTGTATGTTTATGGGATGAGACACAGAGAAAACAGCTGAAGAATGATTTTTCAGGAAAGATTGCATG
Organism: Pangasius sanitwongsei; assembly: GCA_037576675.1. Classification (NCBI taxonomy): domain Eukaryota; kingdom Metazoa; phylum Chordata; class Actinopteri; order Siluriformes; family Pangasiidae; genus Pangasius; species Pangasius sanitwongsei. The sequence continues at coordinate 23,605,167 of CM075013.1, read as the reverse complement.
CATGTTCTTGATTTTGAAAAGGCAGGTATTTGTGAAATGAGTGGGGGAAAAAAAAAGCATATTCTTTTGTTCTAAGCATCCCTGGCTCTTTTGTCACAGGGATAAAATTTAAATGGAGTGAGTTGATCGATAGCTTATTGATCTTTGTTGGCAGGAGTCAGGGGAGGGAGGGAGAGAGAGAGAGAGAGAGAGAGAGAGAGAGCGAATGAGAGTATGAGAAAGATGTGGGGGATGCTTGTCAGATGTCTGGTTTTTGAAATCTGCAGTTTAGAGGATGATCAACTCGCTACTGCAAACAGACGGCTTTGTTGTTGTCCCTGCATAGCCTCCATGCGGTTTCTCTCTCTGCCCATACTGACCAAACACTTTTCATCATAACAGCAGACAGTAATGCAGTAAATTAGTAATGCTTAAGTGCAAGATAAAAAGGTTACACACCTGGGCCTGTATTCACAAAGCTTCTTAGAGTTCTCTCAGAGAGCTCCTGTCTTAGCCTGAGAAAGTCCTAGCTGCGAGTCCTAGACTAAAAGTGATTTAGGAAACTTCTCAGAGCAACTCTGAGTAAGGAAAGTACAAAACCCTTTATCTTAGTGAGGAGGTGTGGTCGACCCTGTTGCTAGGGATGATGCAGCAATTCAAGGACTGTGATTGGTTGATAAAAAAAACTATGTGTAAAGGTCTTAAAATGCGCTCTTTGTGAAAACAGAATAAATGATAATAGATTCGAGAGTGAAATCATAAAATGTTTGTATTAAGAAACTGTATAATCATGAATACAGGCTACTTTATGCAAAGTTTCTGTTAT
>CM075013.1:23563021-23604262 GCA_037576675.1 Pangasius sanitwongsei | reverse complement strand
CTATAGAAACTCTTAAGCCTCTTAAAAGTCCTTCTCTCTACTCTTAACAATTTTTACCTTAGGAGCTGTTTTTAGGGCTAAGATGATTTTACTAAGATTTAGTCCTAAATTTAAGGGGAAATTCTAAGAAAACGTCATAATTCTAAGAACTTTCTTAGAATTTCGTCACTAGGAGCAACTTTTAGGCTTAGGAAGCTTTGTGAATACGGGCCCTGACAGTTAATCCCTGAAAAGACATTTTGTGAAAAGTCATAACCCAGTTATGAAAAAAAGCTAGTTTTGAGTTAGAGCAGTATGCATATAAATAAAGAAATCTTACTCTAAACGCTATGAGAACCTTCTCGGGTATGCTTTTAGTTGGAACAGTTCACCCAAGTTGGTTTTAGTTACTCTAACAAAGGCAGAGCTCCACTGTACTTTTCCATAAGAAAACAAATAACTGTTTGCTTCCACTTGCATTATGTAACCATACATTTGAGCAGGCCTTGAGACATCTGTCCAGCAGTGCAGCGTGTGCCAGCTCATTCTGAAAATGCATATATGGATCTAGCGTGCTGTATTGCTGGCAGATATTTGGAACCAGGTGGGAATGATGCTCAAATGCACTAAGCTGGCCTTCTATTGATTGCTGTGCAGGATGTCAAACATTTTAGCGCTGATCATGTCCTTTGTTAATGCCTTCCATGGCCAAACAGTTCATGCACAAAAAAATCATTTGGCCCTATATTTTCTAATAGACAGTGCCTGGAGCAGCAGAAGAATACACAGCTATTTTACTGTGCAAGCACTCCTGCCCACCTTCCTGTTCTCCCCACATTTCTACTCTCATGCGCCTGTTCGCTGTCTCCATCTATCTTTATGGCACCTAGTTGCATCTCCTTAATGTTTCCGGACCTGACGGTCTCCATGCTCAAAAATTCACAATAAAGCACGCTGTGTGTTTGCCAATTGGTAAATTGCAATCTGACAGGGCTAATAAAAACAACGTTTTTCATCAGCGAAAGCGTGACAAGGTGGAAGTGAAGTCGCAATCATCCTAACAACCTTCCTGCCTTCCTTCCTCCCTTTATCCTTATCCATTACAAACATCCATCACTACGTATCTACAATCACGGGCTAGAGGGAAAAGACATGGATTAATAATGTGTCTAATTTCTAAACATTTGGCCGTTTATAGATCCCTCAGTCTCTATACTTCTAAACCTTTGGCCTACCATTTTCTGCCATTTCATCATTTATCACAGGATTACTGGAATTGTTGTTTTTCTATTCAAATCATGCACTCATGCCTTATTTTGAACTCACCCATACATGCTAATTTTATGATCTATAATTTCAGTTTCTACATATACAGTGAAGTCCATAAATATTTGGACAGTGACAAAGTTGTAGCTGTTTACCACAGCATGTTGGAGTTGAAATTAAATACTGAATATGAGCTCAAAATGCAGACTTTCAGCATCAACATGAGGGTATATACATCCAAATCACCTGAACTGTGTAGGAATTACAGCACTTTTTATATGCCGTGACCCCCTTTTCAAGGGACCAAAAGTAATTGGCTGCTCAGCTGTTCCATAGCCAGGTGTGTTTTATTCCCTCATTATTTAACCAGATTAAATATCTAGGGCTGGTTTGTAGCATGGCGTTTGAATTTGGAATCTATTACTGTTAACTCTCAATAAAAGTCCAAAAAGCTGTCACTGCCAGCGAAGCAAGCCAGCATTAGGCTGAAAAACCAAAACAAACACATCAGAGAGATAGCAAAAGTTAGTTGTGGCATTAGTTGTGGCCAATTATTCGGTACATTCTTAAAAAGACCGAACACAGTGGTGAGCTCAGGCACCCCGAAAGACCTGGAAGACCATGGAAAAGTGGTGGATGACAGAAAGATTCTTTCCCTGGTGAAGAAAAAACCCTACACAACAGCTGACCAGATCAAGAACCCCCTCCAGGAGGTAGGTGTATCTGTGTCAAAGTCAAGAATCAAGAGAAGTCTTCACCAAACTAAATACATTCATGGCCTTATCCAGAGTGACTTACAGAAGTGACAGGACACTTATCTCCTTCATACAACTGAGTAGTTGAGGGTTAAGGGCCTCGTTCAAGGGCCCACCAGCGGCAGCGTTACCACTGCCCCTGACCAGATTAGAGTTTGCAGAAAACATCTAAAAATGCCTGCACAGTTCTGAAAAACGTCCTATGGACTCGGCACAAGGTTGCATGTTCTAAGTTGTGTAACACATCTAGATGTAAAGATCAGGAAACGAAAGCTGAAATTCTGATCTATCTGATATTCGTATTGATCTCAAACCCAAATGTCTTCAGTGTACAGCAAAAAACAAAAGAATTGGCCTTGCCATTCCTATACTTCTGTAGGGGACTGTATGTCACTGGATGTTTGTCTAGAAGTGTTAGAAAGTCTTGCATGAGGAGGCGTTTCAGTTTGCTAATGTTCGAAGTTACGGGGCACGGGGGAGTTAAAAAAAAAAAAAGTACTGCAACCAACCACTAGAGGGCCTCAGAAACATTTTGGCTTCAGTTTTCAAGCCTGATTATGAAGTCCATGCACATGTACAGTCTTTTTTTCCCATGCTCTTCCCATCTGTGGGGAAATAATTGCTGATTAATTCAGTCAATTTTGTTCTGTTGGCTACATTTAGTCTTAATAATGAGATTTTATTGAGCTATTTGAACAATATAAATCTTTGTGCGCTGTCATCTGAGTGTGTAACTGCTCTGCTCTTCTCGCTTTTAATGATGGTGTGAGGAAACAATGTGACAGCTGCTATCTGCTTACAAACTGAATTTCACTATATATATATCCAAAAACCTGATCAAATCAAAAGCACATTTAGCTAGTGAGGTTTAAGACATCTTTAGACAGACTGATTGATTACACTGCTGCATTTGTTAAACTACCTGACAAGATGCAGGAAGACGTCAAGGCAAAGTAAGAAAATAACCTAAATAAAAACATTTCCACATCATTTTGGTAAACCCTACTCATAAAACAGACCAAGTTCATTATTCGTTCTTGATAATAGTAAGTGTTGCACTATTAGTCATTTGTCGTCTGGGTTTGCATCAGTACCCCAACCTAAATACTGCGCTCCAAAATAAAACCATATTCCTACCATATTTCTGTACAAGCAAAAGAAATATGCTTTCATAATTTGAGCTGTTGCTCCATATATACACTATATGGCCAAAAGTATGTGGACACCTGACCATCACAGCCCTATGTGCTTGTTGAATATCCCTTTCCAAAATCATGGCCATTAATATGGACATGTTGAAAGGTACACTGTTGCCTCAGTCTGAGTTTGCGTGCGCTCTGGAGGAGGGTTTCTTTAAGGATGTTCCCGTATTTGGCTGCATTCATCTGTCCCTCCTGCTGAGAAGCACCCCATAGCATGATGCTGCCACCACCATGTTTCAGTGTAGGGATAGTATTAACCAGGTGATGTGCCGTGCCTGTTTTGTGCCAGATACAGTCCTTGCTATTCTGCCCAAAGAGTTCAATTTTCATCTCATCAGTCCAGAGAATCTTTTCCCACATGTATAGCAAACTCCAAGCAGGCTGTCATATGCCTTTTCCTCAACAGTGGCTTCCATCTTGCCATTCTGTTATGAAGGCCTGATTTATGGAGTGCTGCACAGATGGTTGTCCATCCAACAGGTTCTCCCATTTCTGCACAGGACTCTTTTCAGAGTGACTGTTAGGTTCTTTCTTACCTCCCTGGAATATCTAGCTGTCTAATTTTCTGAGGTAAAAATGGATATTAAAGAGAACTCCCCTTACCTTTTAGAAATGAGCATGTGGTTATGCCCAACAACTGGCAGACAGCAATGCAATGTGCTATCTCCCTCAAAAAAACATTAAAAGATGAAAGATGAAGTAAAGAGTTCACAGATTTCTTAGTGGTACCAATGCTGGCATTGCATATGGAAAGTATGTTGAAACCACATCTTGGACTTGACAGCCAGTCAGTTTTAAAGTACATCAATAATGGGAAGATTTGTTTTCATACTCACGTGGCCAAAAAGGTTTGCAGTCATTGAAGATCTGTCTATTCCATTTCAGTGGAGGCTCAAAAGATAACCCAGCAGATAATGCATCACAAGGTCAGAATGCCAGTGACTTCCTAATAACTAAGCACTGGCTGGAAGGCCCACAATTCCTATGGAAGGGAAAGACGGGCGAAAACCTTTGGATGACTCATAGTTATTCCTTTGGATGACCCAGAGGGCAAAAGAACAACAAGAATACAACTGTCACAAAATATGACAAAGATCCAACTACCACGCTGCTGGTAGAGCAGTCACATGGATACTGATACTTAAGTAAATCTTAAAAATATGTTAATCGAAAATAAAAGAGACTGTTGTTTCAGAAAAATGTGACCTCAAAGTAAAAAGCTCACACCGATGTCTTTCAGTGCAAGATCTAAAGCATGAAGAAAATTGACAACTGGCAGCTACCATGTCACAGTACGGTAACACGGGTATTTTGAGAACATGGTATAGTAAGGGAGAACCACTCAGCCACACGGCACATATTCTCAGGCCCACAGGTCACAGGTGGTGGCTAATGATAAAAAAAAAAAAAGTGAGCGCAGAGGAAGGAGAAAAGATGAACCTGCCGAGACTGAGTAACAGAACATTTTGTAGCTATCTTTTGGACAGCGTGGGACTGAGAGATAACACAGATAGCGAGCATATGCTAGGCATGGAGTTCCAAATGGCTCTAAAATATACTTGCCACAGCCATAAAGAGATACAAGAATATAATAGGAGATGACAGCTATAGCCAGCATTGGAGGACAGGTTACCTTTAGCTCAATGCTAGTTTTTATGGCCCAGGGATCAAACCCAAAAACTCAAAAACAGATGGCAAGACTCGGCCCACCACATGTTTAGAAAATGTTTGTGAGAAGTGCTCCCATTATAGCATAAATCCACAATTTCCTGATTCCTGGAAAGCCATCTTTTTTTTAACAAGACCACTGGCACAGTGACACTTCACATGATCCCAATATTAAAACCCTGCTATCAGGCCCAAGCATGAAACTTCTAGAGCCTTTATACAACTCCCCACCCCTTAAGTTTAGTTTTCCTTACTCATTTATTAAATGAGTAAATTCCTTACTCATTTATTTTGCACGTGAACACTGCATTACAAATTTTTTTTAAAAGAGGAAGCTCCAGTTTTCAGTACTTGAAGTGACTCTCTACAGAAACGAAATTTAAAAATGTATCTATATACCCCAGAATTATTTAACAAATCACCCCTTTCTTTTAGCAATCTAAATTAGGACCAGTATTTAATTTTCAGGAGCTTACACTAAAATACGTTAAACAAGGTACACCTGTATGCACAGTAAATATCTTTGACTTTGCGAGGTCTCGCAGCTAAAATGGCAGATCAGATCAGTCCTGCTGTCAAGGAGACCAAGGAACTGCCCGTGAAGCTTGGAGATGAAGTTTTAGAAGAAGAAAAAAAGACGGAGAAGTTTTCAATCATCAGCAAAGCTTGGAATCTTCTCAGGAGTACTGTGAAATCCATTATAGCAAAGTGGAAAAATATGGCACAACCCAGACACTACCAGTCCAGCTACAACACTGCAGGGGTTACAGAGCTCACTGGCTGAAATAGGAGAACCTGTGCATACCATAAACAATATCTTCAGCTCTTCACAGATCTGACCTCTAAGAGAGAGTGACCAGAAGGAAGCCACTTCTGAGGAAGGCCATGTTAGAAAATCTGAGAGCTTTTGGAAAAAGATTTTGCAGACTTATGAGACTATCTGGTCTAAAGCCAAAGCATAATGTCTGGCACAAACCAAATACCACCCAACACCCAGGTAACAGGATTCCTACGATCAGGTATTTTGGTGGTAGCATCATGCTCTCGGGTTCCTTTTCAGCAGGAGGAAACGAAAAGCTTTTTGTTGCATCACAGGCAACATTCATGGGGCCAAATATGAGCAAATTGTTGAACCTGTTCCAGTCTGCTAGACACCTGCATTAGGGCAATATATGCTCCAAGACTCTCATATATGCCCAGACTTAAATCCAGCTGAAAATCTGTAGCATTACCTGAAAGTTGCTGTTCACCAACCTTCTCCCTCTAATTTGGCAGAGTTAGAAAAAAAATCTGTATTGAGGAATGGAAGATAATACCCAACATGGGCAAAGCTCATAGAGACATATTCAAGACACCCCAAATCTGTAATTGCTATAAAAGGACAAAACACATAGGGGGGGTTAAGGCTTATCAGTTTTTAGAATTTATTTTCATATAATTCTGAGGAGATGTATGTACTTTATTTAATTTTATTTCACTTCAAAAGGAGCAGAAAAAAAATCCCATTCTGATGCTGCAATAAAGCAAAAGAGAAATAATCACTGGTGGGGAATACTTTCTGGGGGCACTTTAGCTACAGATTAGAAATATTGCAATATTATAAATACATATAGAGATAAATGTCTGAAAGGTCACATTAGCAAAATACCTGCAATACCTATGAATTCATTGTGTGTTCAGTAGAATGAGCTTAATTTTGTGATCTGTACTGTAATATTTTGTACTCACCCAGTGGACAATATCCTCCAGTTGAAGGTGCATGAGTAGGTAGGACAAGAAATCCCATACAGACTTTTCACTGCCCTTTGGCCACTCCAGAGGTCTTGTCCCTGGTCATGAGCTTTTTGTCAAAGGTCATTTCAAGGTTCATCAGGGGTTACGTAGTTTGGTCTCCATAGCAACTGTTGGAGAGAGATGGGGAGGGAGAGGAGGAGCAAACCAGCAGCTCTGGCTTTTAGGTGTTTAGGATTCTCTTTTTAATCAGTTTTTAAAATAGAGCATCTACACTCGTCATCCACTTTATTAGGAACACCTGTACACCTGCACATTCATGCAGTTATCTAATCAGCCAATCATGTGGCAGCAATGCAAAAAAAAAATCATGCAGATACAGGTCAAGAGCTTCATGTAATGTTCACATCAGATATCAGAATGGGGGAAAAGTGTGAGCTCTGTGACTTTAACTGTGGCATGGTTGTTAGTGCCAGATGGGCTGGTTTGAGTATTTCAGAAACTGCTGATCTTCTGGGAATTTCACACACAACAGTCTCTAGAGTTTACACAGAATGGTGTGAAAAAAAAAACATCCTGTGAGTGCAGGGCCGGCAGGATGAAACACCTTGTTGATGAGTTCTATAGGAACTCAAATAAGCACTATTTACAACCGTGGTGAAGAAAAGTATCTCAGAACGTACAACACATCAAACCTTGAGGTTACCTGGCGATTTTTATTTCTAATCTTCAACTGTCTAGTTTGGGTGAGCCTGTGCTCATGATAGCTCATGATTCCATGATTGGAAACCACTCGCCGTTGCTGAGGATGGCCCCACACGGACAGCCTAAAGTTACATAAGATTACTGTGGATGGTACCACTTAGAAACCATGACTTCCATGAGGAACCGTGAGGGCTTTGGACTTCAACTGCACTCAATAGTTTTGCACTCAAGTCTCCATCAGTGAACAGATGGTAACTTCAACAAAATAGCCTTCACGTGAAAACTATAATGAAATTTTGTGGTTATAGAATTGTACTTTTTGACCATACAATACACAATAATAGAAGGGATTTATTTATAATCGCACCATCCGGTGTCACCCAGATGATGATGGGTTCCCTTTTGAGTCCGGTTCCTCTCAAGGTTTCTTCCTCATGTCGTCTCAGGGAGTTTTTCCCTTGCCACCGGCGCCTCTGGCTTGTGCATTGGGGATAAATTCATAAAGTTAAAATTTATATCCTGAGTTTATATATTTCTGTAAAGCTGCTTTCTGACAATGTCCATTGTTAAACGTGCTATACAAATAAAATTGAATTGAATTGAATAGCCTCAGGTTCTTGTTCTTGGCTGACAGGAGTGGAACCTGATGTGGTCTTCGGCTATTGTAGCTCATCTACCACAAGGTTCAATGTTTTATGCATGCTGAGATGCTTTTCTGCTCACCACGGTTGTAAACAGTGATTATACGAGTTATTATATCCTTCCTGGCAGCTCGAACCAATCGGGTTCCATCCATTCCATCAGGTGTTACTATTAATAGAACTGTCGCTCACGCAATGTTTTTTGTTTTTCACACCATTCTGTGCAAACTCTAGAGAGTGTTGTGTGTGAACATCTCAGGAGATCAGCAGTTTCTGAACTACTCAAACCAGACCATCTGGCACCAACTACCAGGCCATAGTTAAAGTCACAGAAATCACACAGAGATTTTCCCCATTCTGATGTTTGATGTGAACATTACCTGAAGCTCTTGACCTGTATCTTCATGATTTTTTGCATTTTCCTACTGCCACATGATTGGCTGATTAACTGCAGGAACATGCAGGTGTGCAGGTGTTCCTAATAAAGTGGACAATGAGTGTTACACAATTATATGGCAAAAGGATTTTTAATGTTACTAAAAAAAAGTTACTAAAATGTGCAACATGAAACTGGTAACAGTTTGCTAAGATGCTGAGAGACTTATTTGTTCCTGCAACTGTAATTTCTCTGCTGTTGATTATATGTTTGGGATCATCATCGTGTTGAAAGATCCATCTATGGCCGAGTCATTAAATTCCTGACAGAGGTCGCCATGGTTTGAGCTAAAATATTCAGGTACCTTGTGGAATTCATCATGCTATCAGCTTCTCAAGGACTTCTGGACCACCAGCTGCAAAAACGACTCAAAAGCGCCAATATTTAACCACTACATTACAGTAAGTATTAGGTGGTTTTTCTTGTACGTAGCCCTCTTTCCATGCCAAACATGCTGATGGTGCTTATTGGCAAAAATCTGATTTTTGGTGTCATCTGACCAACAAACATGTTTCTGCTTGTAGTCTCAGGGACACCTGGCGTTCATGCACTGTATACTGAGCTGCTCTCAGGAAGGACTGTTGTCATGCAACGCCTACAAGCAACTTCTTGTTATAAAGACAACATTAAATTTATTGCTTTTTTTAAACTTGACCTCTTATCAACGAACATCTTTTGCCTTATCATATCCTGGATAGATGGCAAAGGGAATGTGGAACATCATATTTGGTTCAAGGTAACAACAACATTCCTCAAGAGGAGTTAAAGTATTTGTAACATTTTTTTAGGGGTGTCAAACATTTTGTTCATATTAAAGTTTTTGAGAGAAAATATTATTACATTATAAACATAGTCTACTAAAACACTTATAAGATAAGATAAGCAGCCTACAGTGTCTAAGTGTTCGAGTGAAAATCTGAATCATTGTGTGCAGTGTTTAGTTTAGGCAGTCACTCATTGCAGAATGGAAAATTAACATCCAGTTGAAGGAAACGTTAATACAAACCCAACTCACTAATGTGCTCGTAATCAGTGAAAGATCCTCACGTCGAGTTAACGTAGCTGAGGCGTCTAACCGGAAAGTAATGCGGAAGTGATTAGCCACAGGTGTGCTGATGAGGCGCATGTGTCAGTATTTAGGCGATGGGGACCTCTGGTGGTGTGGCTTGGAATTGTCCGGTGACACCATGACAGGGTGCCAATAATTCTGGAGAAGTGGCCGTGTTAGGACTTTAATATTTAAGCTCAATTTATTTTTTCCAGGTGTGTTACTTCTATTACCTGAGGTTAAAATGGAGTCTATATATATATATATATATGTATGTATGTATATGGATAGATTCAACAAAGCAGACTTCATGTGAAAATTGTAATCAATTTCCTGGTTACACAATTGCACTATCTGTCCATGTAGTACACATTTATAGAAAGGAATTTATTTACAATTGCACGGTGTCACCTAGATGAGGACGGGTTCCCTTTTGAGTCTGGTTCCTCTCAAGGTTCCTTCCTCATGTCGTCTCAGGGAGCTTATCCTAGCCACTGTCACCTCTGGCTTGCTCATTAGGGATAAACTTATAAATTGAAAGTTTACATCTGGAATTTAGATATTTCCTTAAAACTGCTTTGTGACGATGGCCATTGTTAAAAGTGCTATACAGAATCTAGCCATAAAAACATAGCTCGGAACTCCCAAAATTGCCAGGCAAACTGTAAGGCTTCATGTGGAAGTTCAAGCTCATACGCTTTACATTACAGTTCAACAGGACCTTTCCTGGAGGGCTAACTATGTTTCAAAACGTCGTTCCTGAATCAAGAAACTGTTATTTACAGTTAGCCTTCAATAGCCATCTAATAATATTTGATCAGATTTACTTTAGTTTTTGGGTCTGACATTTCTAGATACCAGAGTCAGTACATATTCCCTAGTATGGTGAACTGAAGCTAGAGCAGTCATTTCAGCTCGCTCATATTGGTGCTTTTCCAGTTCAGGTGCTTGCATTCTCCTTCAAAATAGCTGCCTCTTCTTCTGCCTCTTTTTCAAATATAGGATCAAATAAAAACGAGCTGTGCCTAGCCAGTCCAGGAGCTCATCAATACGAGACATCGTATAGGCATCAAATTTAGAAACCGCGTTCACTTTGAGGAAGTCAACACAAAAACTGACCACCCCATCAGCCTTGGGCACGAACACGATGGGGCTGTTCCAGTCACTGTGGGACTTCTCTGTTACTCCCATCTCCAGCATGTTCCCAAATCCATCCTGGAAAACTTTTTTTTTTGTGTTCAGGTAATCGATATGGGCGCCTGCATACAACCACACTGGGAGGAGTCTCTATGTGGTGTTCTATGACGTTTGTGTGACCAGGTAAGGGAGAATACATCCTAAAATTCAGATTGCAATTCGGCAACCTCTGCCCTCTGGGATGGTGAGAGATGGGCTCCAACTGGGACCAGAGTGGAATCAGTTGTCTTTTGACACCCTGGTGATAACTCATTTCTCTCTGCCACTGCCATCATCAGAACAAAAGGACCGTCTCCCTCCATTTTTCGAGGAGGTTGAGGTGGTATACCTGCCATGCATTTCCTCCCACTCGCAGTTTGACCTTGAAGGGCCCTTGCCACTTGGGATGTAATTTTGAGCTGGAGGTGGGAAGTAATACAAGGATTTTATCTCCAGGTGCAAATTCTCAGTTGGATGTGACGCATTGGCGTAAACCGAATGGCGTAGAGGAAGCCATTTTTTTCTTGGCTGTTTGCAGCAAGGGAATCTGCGACTAGCCCTTGGTCAAATCCAGGGTCAAATAAAAGCGAGCCCTGCCTAGCCAATCCAAGAGCTCATCAATACCAGACAATGGATAGGCATGATATTTAGAAACTGCATGCACTTTGCGGAAATCCACACAAAAACACACTAGTGCTATGGGGCTGTCACTGTGGGACTTATCTATTACTCCCATCTCCAGCATTTTCCCAAATTCATCCTGAACTGCTTTTTTGTGTTCAGGTAAGCGACATGGATCCTGGCTCACTCTTTCCTCCATACTCCTGCTAAACCACACCCCCACACCACCACGTGAAAGTTTATGAAAGACAAACGTTTTACGGTTCGGCTATGCAGGAAAGTATGTGAACCACACCGCTTAGCTGCTGCTTCTGCATGTGCACCAAAAGTAGGTATAAGGTATAAATCGGGGTCTCACTTATCAACTAAACTAAATTAGGTAACTAAAGCAAGTACCGGCACTAGCTCCTGTGCACACAGGCAGTAATTTTTCTAACTGAGTCACTTGAATCCTCTCATTTATTGTGCTTGGTTTTCACATTTATCTGATAAAAGTCTATATTCCACAAACATTAATCACAATCACATAATCTCTGATCACATTACAGTCATTTTGGTAATTTATATCTTTCAAACTATTCTAGATTCAGAGCAGCATCCAGAAACAGGCTACAATGTCCACAACCTATTCCTAAAACAACCATGTTCGTGCATTAATAATATTTCTTTGTCTATGTGACAATATGAATCTGATGACTAAGAACCTGAAAGTTGAGTAGGTTCAAATGTTTCATTTCATCGTTCGGTATCATAGTACCAACAGTTTCTTTTAGCAAAATTAAATAATGAAACAGTGCTATTAACATTATAATAAATATTTCTTTCTTTCTATTTTATTTCTATAAATATATAATACAATTTCAATTGTGTATTAATTATGTAATGCATTTATAAATATTCTTGATGATTTTTTTTTAAAATGACTTCATTCTTTAATTCACTCCTTTTGACCAAAAATGTATTTCAAAGACATAATATAAAAATATTTTAAAAATATAAAAAAGTCTCGGTATATTAGCATTCTGACATATAAAATAAGAAGTTATACACTTACAGAAAAAGATTCCATCTAGCACCCTAAAGACTTCTGTCTGTCCCTTTGTGGGACCACTTGAAGGTTTTATGTAGAAGCTCATCACAGGATAAGTTCCAAGTAAAATCCCTTTTCGAAACCTAAAACACGGTTGCTGCAGATCATTAAAAAGTTAATTTGTCTTTAATATGTTGCGGTTTTTAACTATTAGATATTAAAATCTAAGCACTCACATCTTAGAAGCAGCAGCATTGTGCTAGCTGTCAAGCTGGATAAATGTAAGGAGTGCATAAAACAGTGTCATATGTTCTTAAGACATCTAGATGATTTGTCTGGAACGTCACTAGGGCTGAATTCTGGTCCTGCACCCCATAATTGTTAAGGGACCCCCATAAGGTCCCATAAATTTTTTTGGTCAAAGTACTGCACTGACACAACGTGACACTGTCCGTTATTTGTCCCACTTTCATAAGCAATCCAAATTTTTTTTTTTTTTTCATCTGAAAACTCTAAACATGCACAAGTGTTTTCTGAAGGAATTCACTGACACTGGCAGAGTGGATCCTCATTTTCAACTCGTGATGGCGGTAAGATATAATTCTTCTTTGTTTTATGATTGTTTGGTACACGCACACTTCAGCAAGCAGCAGCTTGAGGCGTAGATGCAGCAGCACTCCCCTTGGTTATACATAAAATGAAAATAAGTGAAGATGCACATTCTGCAAAGTTGCCAAGCCCCTCGGAACTCAAAAGGGAGTACAGGCGGCAGATGCGTGGGCCTATTGGAAAGGTCTCAGCAAAGGATGTCAGGGCCATGAGAAAGAAAATCTACAAACATAAAAACTGCTTAGCTCACAAGAAGGCATCCGAAATTAAACAGCAGAGAGAGAAAGAGGTGTTGTCCACTTTAATAATGTCAAATGTTAAACGTTGTCAAGGTGGACAATGTTTAACGATAAACGCTAAAGTTCGACCCGAGACGGTGCATTCGTTTAGAACAGCATATTTTGTTGCTAAAGAGAAGTTAGTGTTCTCAAAAATCAAAGGATTGAATAGAATAAAAACTGGCTCCTGTCACAGATCTGATCACTGCTGCATTAATATAAAACATATATTGCCAATAAAATGAGAAGAAAAATGGTCTCAACAATTAAAAGTGTTGGTTCTTGGATTGGTCGTACAGTGGATGAGAGCACTGTGTTTGGGAGAAGCTACCTCATCCTGTACCTCAAAGAGATGTGTACAAAACATATTTTTAGATCGGATTGAGCTGGAGGATGGAACAACTGCTGAAGCTATATACAAAGCTCCTAAAAAGAGTCTCCTAGACCTCGATGATGAATATCTCAAGCTTCAGTTGATTTGCATAACAACAAATGGGGCATCTGTGATGACTGGAAGAGAGAATGGTCTTATCACAAGCCTAAAAAAAAGATCTTTTACTGAGAAGTATCCACTGCCTTGCACACAGGCTTGAGCTGTCAGTAAATGACGCACTAAAGTCAGTCACAGGTCACTTTGAGATATTTATTTCAAGGTTGTACACATTGTACCATCAGTCACTAAAGAATGCCAGACAACCTACAGAGGCGGCCTCTCATGTTAACGTCAGCCTGCTTAAGATCAGTCAAGTTTTTACCATCTGTTGGGTAGTAAGTAGTTTTGTGACTGTAGAAGCTGTTTGGAGAGATTTCCCTGCTTTGGCTGAGCAAATGGAAAAAGCAGCTGAAGGATCACGTTCTGATGCAATAAGGAAAAAAGCACTGGCTTTGTTAAGGACCTGGCAGCCATAAAACATGTGCTACATGAACTTAAGAGTCAATAGCTGACAAAACATCAGGTAGGTGCACTGACAGTCTCTCTTCACGATTGCCCGACACTGAGCTTATGAAGCTTCTAACACCATTGGATCCCTTCAGCTGGCCAAAATCCAGAAAGTCTCTTGTTCTCTTTGGGGAGAAAGAGATCTATTACTTGGCAAAGAAGCTTGGAGCACCAAGCAGGGAGGCAGTTGAGGACATATTTTGGAAGCTCAGCAATGAACAGAATGGGAAGATCCTCAAAAAGCTGTTGACTGCCAGCAAGACATACCTGTCAAGTTCTTCTGAGGGTGAGAGAGGCTTCTCTGCCTTCAATGCCACTGCAACAGATGCAAGGAAACGCCTCTGAGCCAGAAGCCTCTCTTCAGCGCTTTTCATTGACATTAATGGCCCCCCTCTCAAGATGTTTGACCCTTACCTCTATATTCAGTTTTGGGTAAGGGACAAACCTGTTGAGAAAATAAGGCACTGTGGGTTATTCTAAACAGGAAATGTACTGCTCACCATTGCTTTTACTTCGCACAAGAACTTTGACACAGTTCTGTCAGTATCAAAATATCTGTGATGCCCCTACGCCATCCCATCATCATCAAAACAGAGAAGAACATGTACACACTCTGTACAGATGACAGCGGGTTTAAATGACCTAACAAAAATATATTAATAAAAGAAATGTATCCAACAGAAGAGAACGTTTTATTTCCCCACAGGGATCAGTCAAGTGAAAAAAAAAAAAAAAAACGTAAAAAAAACCCACTGACTTCAATTTAAAAAAAAACAACTTTGCAGTGACCATGTAGAGCCATTAGTCATCCCAAAGTAAAAGGAATCCTTTTTTATAGAATATCACACTCAACATAAAGACAGTTATAATAAAGATGGACTAGCAGATAATAATCCAATTCCATTATTTTCCATTATTCCACTGGGATCAGTTGTCTACCTCTGGGATGATAGTCATTTGTTATGTGGTTTAAGAGTAATCCATTTATCTATTTAAATATCCTTCTGACGGCATGCAGTGCTGAAGGGATCGATCTTTGTTCCCATATCTCCTTGAGGCGTTTGTGTTCAAGGGGGTGCTTTTTTTATATGGTCAGTAATGCACAGAGGACAAATAACTTGCTCTGCAAATACATGTTGCACACCAGCTCTGCAACCACAAGCAGTCAAAAGCACCCTGTTTTATCTGAATTGTACACCTCATCTGAGTCTGACTCATACCAAACACCACCTACACATGCAAGTGCTCCAGCAAGACACAAGAAAAAGCAGCCCTGACCTCAAACAGCTGCTGTGCATGACTGTTTTTTCATGCAGCCATGTTAGCATCAATCCCAAAAAAAATACGATTAGTATAAACCTACATTTTATGAAAATTTCTGAAAGTTCTGCACACATTTTTTTTCTAGACCTTCTAGACAGCTACCTTTTCAGTTGTGAGCTTAATGCTACACTGAGCATGTACAGAGACAATCATGTGGCTATAGTTACATCCTCTTCAGAAATTCTGAGCGTGTTCCTGACCAGCGTCATAAACGTCCTCAGTCTCCCCTAAATACACTCACTGGACACTTTAATAAGAGCGTGTGTACACCTGACTATTCATGCAATTATCCAGTCAGCCAATCATGTTGCAGCAGAGCAATGCGTAAAATTATACAGGTCAAGAGCTTCAGTTAACATTTATATCCAACATGTGATCGCAGTGACTTTGACCGTGGCGTGGTTGTTGGTGCCAGATGGACTGGCTTGAGACTGGACATTTGAAGACTGGAGAAACATCAGCTCGTCTTTTTCCAATCTTCAACTGTCCAGTTTCAGTGAGTCTGTGCCCACTATAGCCTCAGATTCCTGTTCTTGCCTGACACCGCATGCGTGAGGTCTTCTTCTGTTGTAGCCCATCTGCATCAAGGTTTGATGTGTTGTGCATTCTGGGATGTTTTTCTTCTCAGCACTATCTTGAGTGGTTATTTCGGTTAAAGTAGCGTGCCTGTGAGCTCAAATGCCAATGCCAGTCTGGCCAATCTCTTCTTCAACAATGCATTTGCACCCGCAGAAGTGCTCCTCACTGCATGTTTTCTTGTTTTTCACACCTTTCTGTGTAAATTCTAGACACTCTTGTGCATGAAAATCCCAGGAGATCAGCAATTTCTTAAATACTCAAACCAGCCCATCTGGCACTAACAACCACAACACTCTCAAAGTCATTGAGATCACATTTTTTCATTAACTGAAGCTCTTGACATGGAGCCGTATAATTTTTTGCATTGCATTTTGCATAATGGCTGATTGGATAATTGGAAATGTGAACAGGTGTCCAAGTGTCCCTATTAAAGTGGCTGGTGAGTGTATATTACAATGTATTTCTATTATGCAACATACACTGTATTTCTGTTGAATAACAATAAAAAAAATTAAGCAAAGATCAGAATATTTTTTGCCACACTATTAAAGGGCACAAAATCCTGTGTAGCTCTGTACCTACTAAGTAAATACTACGGCTGTAAGCTGATGTTTTAAACATTTCCATCATTCCGTGCAGCACAGTAATGACGGTTTCTCTAAAATCAAAAATGAAATAATGAAACAACGTTTTATCAATATAAAAATAAATATTTATTTTTTTATGTCATATGGCTATTATTTCTACAAATATACAGAATAATGCATTGTGCACATGTGTCGATTGTTCATTGATTTTATATTACTTATGTAATGCATTTTCAGTGATGAGAAAAAGAAAGCACACCCTCTTTTAAATGTATGGTTTTATACATCCAGTGATGATAAAACATCATCTGGTCCTCATCAAGTCCTAAAACTTAGTAAATCTAACATCAGGTGACAAACACCACATTCCACTGTGTCATTATTTACTTACCAAAAAAAAAAATCAGCCCATATGTGGAAGCCATGGCTGAAAATATAAGTATACACTTACTGCTTCCATATTAATTAACATAATTTGCAGCCAGGAGCTGCGAATCAAATGCACCTGATTTGTTGATAGTAATAATTGTTGATAATAAGTGATTTTTTTTAACAGGACTCAGTTAAAATACTAAATTATATATTAAATGACTGTACTACGAGGGGGCTTTTATGGAATGGTAGCCAAGAGTGAGCCTCTTTCTCTCCATGCAAGCACAGTTTTTAATGTTACATCTAATGAAACATTTCTCGAACAATGTCATTTGGACCGATGACTAAAAATGGAGATGTTTGCTTATAATGCACAGCACAATCTTTGGCCAAACATGGCATCTCGCCACAAATACATGTGGTAGAGAGGTGATGATATGGCCTTGTCTTAGGCACCTTAAGATTATTAGACAAGCATGAACTCCTCATTATACCAAATCATTCTGGAGGCAAAGGTGAGGCCATCTGTCCAGCAGATAAAGCTTGGCCTAAACTGATTCATGCAACAGAACATGAACCAGCAAAATGAAGTTGGACTAGCAGATTTTAATCCAATTCCAATATTTATAATCTTGGGCTCAGCTGTCTACCTTTGGGATGATATTCATAGTTATGTGGTTTCAAAGTATCCGCTTGTTTATTTGAATATCCTTTTGATGGCATGCAGGGGTGAAGGGATTGATCTTCTTTCCAGCGTCTCTTTGAGGCTTCTTTTGTGTTCTCATAAACAGGGGGGTCTAAAAAAAAAAAATTAGACATAAATCTTTTAGATATCTCTATGTCTTTTTCTTATAATAATAAATTCTAAGTAATGCACAGAGGTCTCACGATTGAGGACAAATAACTTGCTCTGCAAATACACGTTATACACCAGCTCTGGAACCACAAGCAGTCTACAGCTCCTTGTTTCATCTGAATTGGACACTTCATCTGAGTCTGACTCATATCACACACCACCTACACATGTGAGTGCTCCATTAAGACACAAGAAAAAGCAGACCTCAAACAGAAGATCTGCTCTGCTGTGAATGACTCTTTCACATGCAGCCATGGTAAATAAGCATACACTCATGGTTGCCTACACTATTTTTTTTTTTTTTTAATCTTTCTGTGGGAACACATAAAGTTACTATATACAATCCTACAACAGAGGGTTTGCCATTTCAGAAAAAGGTTCCGGGTGACCCATTTAGAAAGCTTAGCACTTAAAGAAGTATGTACATAGACATGAGTTTTGCCATGAATAAAATTTTTAGCACCTTTGTTTCTTCTACATATGACCATTGTGATGATCACAGTTGTTACACTCAAAGCACAGCCCACTGCCAAAGCTACCCACAGCCACCAAGGAGAAGCATTTGGAGTTTCAGAGTCTGAAAAGAAGAAAGAAAAGAGGAATACTGAATACTTAATGTTTTGGATTCATTAATTTAAAAGCCAGTTACTTCCAACAAAGTAACTTATGAAGTTTTTTTTCTCTTCCTGATAAGTCAGCCGTACTCTAATGTCATAAAATCATAAAGTAATCAGGCAAGAATAAAGTAGGTCAAAATCACTATATACTGAAAAAGTAGGACGTTAAGATAGAACAAAAAAAAAAAAAAAGACCGCTCAAGATTTTAGAGCAACCAGGTAATATTTCATTATTTATTAGGCTAGTTTTTTTCAGCGAATATTCTGGTTTAAGTGCAGCATACATAGAAACAGTGACACAATTAAAAGAAAAAAAATGAAGATTAGGTTTTTAGTCTTGCAGTAACAGTTAAGGATGTTGCTCTTTGGGTCTGATGCCAAAGAATCCCTAGAAAGAGGAGCACAGGGTGTTTCAGAGTCTAGAAACCAGCACAGTCAAATAGACTGGCCACACAGCACACCTAAGTTGTCACAGCTTGATTTTATGTTCCAGCACCCACAGGTTTTGTCAGCCACAGGCGTGTGGGGTAAACAGCACCCTCACCTCTGAATGTCCCTCAGAATAAACATCGAAAAATTCATTTCTGTCTTGCAGTAATAGTTACTGTGAACTTAAGGATGTTCAAATTTGTTTTTTTAATTCAGTGTTAAGTCTGCACTCTGAGCCCCAGACACTCACTTATTAGGCCCTTCTCCACAACCAGACCCTAAATACCACAGGCAGATGCATGCTTATTTCAGCAAGAGGGGCAAAACCTCTAGCTTTCATGGAGAGATTAGTTCTGCATAAACAGTGTGAGAACTGCATGCCTCACATGCATTGGTGGCCAGATCATTCTGCCCAAAGTCATATGACCTAGTTTTGTTAACCAATGGATTACAATGCACCAGTTCATCAGGGTGAAATTGCAGAGATTTCCTTGTTGTGCCCCGTATAGTTATAGCCCTGGCAGTATGGTACTATTTGGGCTGGACTGCAGCTATTCGATGATCAGATCAACTGTTTATCTGTTACAGAGGAAAGACGTGGGAAGCTCCCCTGTCTAAACAGACGCTGGCCCACTGGGTGATGAAAGTCATCACAACAGCTGGTGGGCCAGACACCCAGGCTCTCCAGGAACATGCCATTCTGTGGGAAGTTTTTCCTTCTTATGGGCATTTCTTAGAGGTGTGCCACTCCAAGAGTTCTGAGTTGCTGTTACCTGGTTGTTACCATGTATGTCCTCCAGGTGCTACAAAGTCAATATCTGCCCAGTGGAGTGAGCATGGTGGTCATTTTTTTTCCTTTTTTTCACCATTTTTCTCCTCAGTTTGGTCACCTACCAATTCCCGTCCACCAGCCAGCTCTCCCTTTTCATATGACAGACACAAACCAGGGAGGATGAAGACTAACACATGCTTCCTCCAAGACACATCAAACTAGTCAATAGCATCTTTTTGAACTGCTGCTTATGTCACAGGTCATCACAGGGCAATGTAGAAGAGGGCAGATGGCACTCTCAACCAACTGAGTTTGTAGGTTCGTGCAGGAGAGTGCAGATGACACTTTCCAGCTGCCATCTGCCCTCTCCTGTATGCATGCTCACAGATACCCTCAACTGGCTAGTATTGCAGTGATTGACATGGGACTTTTTTTTTTTTTTTATACAAAGTCCGTTGGTTGAGACTAGGACCATATCTAGCAAGACCAATACCCATGACCAAGGCAAGTCCAAGTACAAATGCCATTAAGTCAGAGACAAGTCCAAGTCAGTACAGAAAACAATTCAAGACTGCAATCAAGTCCAAAACTGGCTTTGAACCCTATAGCCCTAGTACTGACGGGTGCTTGCGGTGCTTGAAAGATACACTGAAGCTTTTTCATTCATCTGTGCTTTTTATCAGGGTAAATGAAGAATGTTTTGAGTTCACTAAGATGTTAAATGTGTCAGGATCTGTGGACATTGTGTTGGTTAAAGAATGAAATAGCGAGGGCTACGCTATCCTGACATTATAGTGGACTAGGTGATTTCAGAAGGGCATTGTTTTTTAACTGTCCCAAGCAATGCAAATGATTTAATTTTGTTGGTTTATTGAAGGTAGAAGCTTCTGTAGCAGCAATTTATTGGAATACCAGTGTGATAGACAATCCATTTATTCTTTGTATGGTAATTTCACATTCAATAGTAATAAATGTACAACTGGGATTACACAAAATCTAGTGGTTTCCCACTTCAATACAAAGGTATTGACCAATGGTTCTCAACTTGTGGGTTGAGGCAAAAGCAGGTGGTATAGGCAGGTATTACACTGCAAAGAACTTACAACTCAGCATGTAAAAATATCTTGAATATAGTCAGATCTAGAATTATATATTATAAGATTACAATAAATGATATATAAGATTACTAAACCTATTTTTAGACATTTTTACTTATTTCAAGCTTCACGCTTTCTTTTTCTACTGGCCAAAAATTCTGCTTCTTTCTAGAAATAACTGCTTAAAATTAGTAAAATTATCTGGCAATAGGGCAAAACTCTTTTATGCTTGAAATCAGAAAAAAAATCATAGAAATAGGTTTAATAATCTTAAAGTCTTATAATAGGAAACACCAGATAAATTCAACATATACTCAAGATATTATCACTTGCTTAGATGTCATTTTTTTTATATTATCGCTTGCTGTTTTTGCAGTTTAATCTTTTATATGTAAAGTATGTTGACTTTGAAATGCTGATGAAGATGATGATAATAATGATTAAAATTAAACTAATTTTGGGTCACAACTTAAAGGACTTAAATACAGAAGGCATCACTAAGATAATGTACTGTAATGACCTAAATCTTAATAAGTGTTCTTCTTAACCTCTCCAGTTACCTCAATCAAGCACTGAAAATTAAAAAAAAATACCTCAAGTATAATAACTAGCTGTGACTGTAGAAAATCTTCCAATTAATACACAAAAAAAGGACTATAAAAGCCAATATTTTACCACAAGTTGTATTTGAATATGTTGTGTTGACCTCCAAGTTACTCTCTGTGGGTGAATCTGTAAAAGAGAAACATGGTAATATGAGATATTAGTTAGATGTAGCGTAGTTAGTGAGAGATGGTGTTGTGAGATATCGCTCATGCTCAGTTTAATTCTAATTAGTTATTTCTGAGAATAATGAATGTGAATGTGTATGTGTAAGCACTCAACTCCGACGTTTCCAAACTTTTTTGTACAAATTGACCCCAAATGGACATGAATTTTCTACAACCCCAAGACTTGACCACCCTGCTCTTTTTTAACTTCAGCTTTTATAATTTAGGACTGGTAAATCCATATTCATATAATAAAAGGTTTTGGCATAGTTTCAGGTCTGTTTTCTTGACTTCTGTTGTGTTCCACTGAGTCTGAGTTACTCAGTGTTGTCTAGGAACTAGCAGAGGTGCATGGACTGAGAAATTTGTCCATTTACAGTATATTGCTGAACTCCTACACTAGTGCAGCATGCAAATAAAGACTAAAAAGACACGGTATACTCTTCATTTAAATATGGCTTGTTTGACTCCCAGTAACATTTCGAAATTTGTAAAAAAATAAATGGATATATGAAATGAGGTTTGTTGAGATTTAAAAATTTAGATTTTCTTAATTTTGAAAAAAGTGACACGAAAGCGACAATGGCATGTTGTAACTAATATGTAAACACATTGGACTGTTACATCTAACCACGCTATGATTCCCTTTTACTATAACGTATTTGGTACATCGATATTTTTAACATGAACACAGAGTGACCGTATACCTTCAGATACGTTCTGACTGTTTTGTTATATAATTCCTACGCCCACACTGATATATTTCCTCATATAGGACGTAGTACTTACAAATGACCAGTTCGGATCCATTGCTGTAGTTTTTGATGAGTTGAGGAATATCCCGTGTGACCTCACAGAAATACCATCCACTGTCATTGAAAGTAACATTTCTAATAGTCAAATATGAAGCAGTCCTTTCTCTGTCTTCATGGTAATGACTCACGCTGGATCCATTTGATGAGTGGAATTCAATCTTCTTACAGCCGTTAAAGTCAGAAGTTTTGCCAAAACACCAGCTCACTTTGGGCCATTTAGCATCTGTGTGAAAAGTGCAGCTGATGGTTGTGTGTGCTCCTACACATGCCTCGACCGTCCTTGGAACCTTAGGTTCACTAAGTGTCCCCTGAACTCTGGGGTTAATTATGGCTCCGACTGTGGGGGAAAACAAAACACAGAGAAGACATCATATTTAAATTAAATTTAGGGATTAAAATTTACAGGAAACATTAAACCAATAGAGTTAAATAGTAATTCATTTTTTTTTAAAGTAAATAAATCGTTCGTGAAGTTCCTAACATTAAACTCCAGTCAGTACTATAAACAGGGTCCGTATTATGGAGCTTGGAATCTGAAAGAAGTAGGAATATGAATTTTATATCTTTTATATATAGCAATTATATACATTAAACACATTAATCGCATTAAATATATTTTTTCCTCTGTTGTGTTTAAAAACCAATATTTTACCAATATTTCTTTTTGTTTTGGACATGCCTAGTGATGAGATTTGCCTTTAAAACATATCATTCAAAATTATGGTTTTAAGATTTTTTTAAAAAATCAGATAAAAATCTCAAATTCCTATTAAGCATCTAACCTTTGCTTCTGGCATTGAGTGTTTATTAGAACTAGTACTATAGAAAACTAGCTATTTGTGTATAACATAAAATATTTGTTATTTGTTTGACTGCTCAGTACAAATT
Organism: Pangasius sanitwongsei; assembly: GCA_037576675.1. Classification (NCBI taxonomy): domain Eukaryota; kingdom Metazoa; phylum Chordata; class Actinopteri; order Siluriformes; family Pangasiidae; genus Pangasius; species Pangasius sanitwongsei. The sequence continues at coordinate 23,581,072 of CM075013.1, read as the reverse complement.
AATTTGATATAATCCAACTATTTAAATATTAAACACATTTATTATATGTACAATAATATCTAATATTGGCTATGGCTGTTTATTGAAACTTTCCACTCACAGAACACATCATATTAAAATTGTCATTATAATTGTCATTCAAATTGATATTATTTATAGAGCTGCTTGTTTTTTGTTTGTTTTTTTTATTTATTGATGATTGGATTAAACTTATTCGAGTCAAGTGACTAGTTAAACAGTCTTTTCCATCAATGTACAATTTTTTTTTTTTTTTTTTTTAAATTGCGGACCCCACTGACTTTGAGAACTATGGCCGTAGGGCAATGCTATAAATGTGAGAAACTGAGTCTACTGAAATAATTAGGTAGTACTAATAGATAACCAATAAATGTAAACCCCCTCCCCAACAAAAAAACATGATTAACTTAAACATTTAACCTTTTCCCTTTTGTTGCATGATCAAATAATTGAAAAATTACTGGAGCCACTTAAACAACAAGCATTTCCATGTATCTTGTATAGGTATGAATGTAAAATCTCTGACCTGTGAGCAATAGCAGAAAATTCCTGTTGAGTAAGTAGTCCATTTTTCTTGTTAAAAGTAGCACACTAGTTTGTGATGTCAAAGGGTTCTAAGGCTGAGCACCGAGTTATCTAGCTATCATGTGAAATTATGCTGAACATCTAAAGCAGCGAAAGAAGTGAGGAGGAAGTCTCTGCACAGAGAAACCACTCAAACCACCAGCACAACTATGAAGATAGGAATGGAAAAAGCTAGCATGTAGAAAAACAGTCACAATATTTACAGGTGTGTTTAATATATGACTTAAATAGAGCTGACGCTAACATCAAGGAATAATACAAAATAAATTAATGAAAAATAGTAACTGTGGAATAGGTTTAAGTCAGCACACAGTGTGAAAACAAGTCAACCACATAAAGGCCTATGTAACACCTGCATGATGCTGAACGTGAAACGCAGATGCACGTGTAATTTAGCAAAAAAAAAAAAGGTCTAGGTTTCTTTTTGTCTCATCTTAAAAACTGGCGAAATCCAAACTCACACAATCCAAACATATATGCATGATGGCAAAAAAAAAAAAAAAACCCTTCACGTGGTCAAATTTGGTCAAAAAGTTATATAGTTCTGAAAACTACAAGTTTTCCTATTTTGCACAGGCAGTCATGGGAAAAAGAAAGTACACCCTTCGTCAATTCTCTGTTTCTATTTATCAGCACCTAAATAATAATCAGGTCATCCACACCAATTTCTAGAAACAAACAAATAGCATCAGGTGACAACAACAAAAAAAAAAACCCAACAGATTTCAATGTGTAGTAACTTTTTCCCAAAATGTAAACCAACATTCAGAAATCAAGTAGGAAAAAAACGTGTGTGCATTGTTTTGCAGTTTCAGTGACTGTTTGCTACAAGTCTATCATGCATCCATGCGCCTTCCCTGATGCCATGCTGAAGGGCATGTGCCATAAAGAGCTGATGCTGGCATGCAGCACACTAGCGAGTATATGGTACATTGCAGCTTGAGACATACCAGACCGGTCATTTATCAGCTTTAATGAAGTGTCACACGGCATTGAAAGAGCCGTCGTTGCTTCTCGTTACAATTCTCTTAGTGCAGCCCAGGAGGTAGGTATAAGGTGCGTCAAATGACATGTAAGGGGAAAAAGATCTCTCTTCATCTGCATTCATGTGTTGTTGCGCAATCATTTTCTTTACTGAAAAATTTGATCTGTGTTTAGACAGCGGAGCCCCTTAAAACACGATTGGCCATATTTCCAGGTACCCTTTTAACTAAAACCCCTTTCACACATTCACTTTAACTGCGATTAACTGGGACAATATTAAAGAGAGTTGAGACAAAGAAACAAAATAGTAACTATAGAATCAGTTTCAGCTGGCCCAACACAAAGGAAACACAGTGTCAAAAACAGGTCAACCACATGAAGGCCAAATGAGAAACAAAATTACATAGCTCCCACTGCTGAACATGAAACTCCGAGACGCATGTGATTTACTTACCTGTGAGACCAATTCCAAAAGGTATGTTTGGTGCAGTTCTTCAGCCAGAACTGGGGCTTTTATCAAGACGGAAGGAATCATGAATAGCTACAAATACCTGCTGGTTTTAACGCAAAACATTCAGGTGTTTGCTAGTAAGCTGAAGTTGAAAAGGACCCAAAGCATGCATCCAAATCAACAAAGGAAAGGCTTAACCAAAAGAAGATCAATGTTTTTGAATGGCCGAGCCAGAGCCCAGACCTGAATCCAGCTAAAAATCTGTAGGGTGACCTGAAGCAGGAGATGCCCTTACAATTTGACGGATGTAGAATGTTTTTGCATGAAATAGTGGGAAAATATTACCAAGTCAATACGTGCCACACCGATAGACTCTTACCCAATAAGGCTGAGTGGTGTAATAAAACCAAAGGTGCTTCAACCAATTAGTTTAGGGTTGTGCACACTTATACAACCAGGTTATTCTAAATTTTTAATTTTTCCTTTTTTCCCCCCCAAAAGGTTTACATGTTGTAATTTCACATTGAGGGTGGAAAAAGTTCTGACATGATTTATCTTGGTTTCTTTTTTTTTTTTTTTTTTACATCATAAAAACCTGCCATTTTAACAAGGCTTTGTGGACACCCATCTTATATCCATTATATATTTCTGCTCCTGAAGTCTTCTTTGAACAGTGGATTGTGGTACCTTCACTCCTGCCTTGTGAAAGATGTTGGTGAGGCTATTGACTGTTGTTTTGGGTTTTTCTTCACAGCTTTCACAATGTTTCTGTCACCAACTGCTGTAGTTTTCCTTGGCTGACCTGTTTGATATCTGGTTCTTAGTACACCAGTGGTTTCCAGTGGCTATTCCATTTTCCCTCTTTTCAGCTTCAAAACTGCTTTTCCCTTATAGTCAGCTTTCTGGTCTTCATGTTGGTTTATCCTTTTTAACAACAAATCCAGTTTTAACAGGCGAAACCCAGGGTTCAAGCCAGGAGTAGATATTCAGAGCTATTAACTGTTTAAACAATCAATCTAACAGGGCACACCTGAGCAACAAGGAACACCTGTCAGGCACATGTTCCAGTATTTCTGATCATTTGAAAAATGGGTGGCTTCAAAAAAAGGTGCCGTGTTCTAAGTTGTTTAATACATCTATATTTCAGCAAATGAAAGCTGAAATTCTCATCCGTCCTCTCATATTCATCTTTTGATCTCAAAACGAAATTTCTTCAGTATATAGTAAACCAAAAGAATCAGCGTTACCGTTCCAGTACTTTCAGAGGGGACTGTAATCATGCTGAGGTTTACCATGTAGCTTAACTAAATATACAGAAACCAAAACAGATGTTCCCTATCTGTATTTTACATCTTAATTGTGTTCTTTGAAACTTGATGCAATTGCCATTCAGAAAATAATATGATTGTGATCCGATCTTAAGCTTCCATTGCATGGAGTGCTTCTGCAGTTCTTTTCATAAAGTAGTCCTTCACCTTTCATTACATTAAATACATTTAGGAAACTGGTATATCCATGTTTGCCAGCTGGTAGATTAATTATTCAGAAAATAAATAACATTTTAGCTATGTATGGGTTCTTAAGCTGGGAAAATTTAAATGAAATTCTCAAATGTAGTCTTTAAAATCCTAAATACTCTTCAGTGCCTGTGGAACTTGCATTTAAAACCACATATTTAAGCAATTTCCCCCCGGGATTAATAAAGTTCTTTGAATCTTGAATCTTGAATATAGGTCAATTGGGCTCAAGAGGTGATGTGCAATATCATTAAGGAAATTCTGGTCAATCTGCAGTTTTTTGTGCATTACATGATAGGAATGAAAATGAAAATTCGGGTTGCTGGAAAGTCCGGAGTGCCATCATGATGTTTATTTGTATATAGCATAACGCGCACATAAATTAGTGTTAAAGATTTTATCATGGATTGTGATGTGTTTCTAGTGCGTTTAGTATATTATGCATTAGCTTTGTGTTATGTAACCATGTTGCTGTGTGGATTTGTTCTTCTTCTTTTTCTTTTTTTGCCAAAATAAGTTGCAAATGAAAGTTCGAATGGAAACACAGCACATATTTTAAACGTTTAATTTAAAACACATTATAGTTACAGATATTATCTTGTGTCAGTTTAAAGTACATTTAAATATGTGTGACAATACACATCAGTGTGTGGCCATGCGCCTTATCAAAAATGTGAGTGATTGAGTCTAAACTAAACTCATATGCCATATTTAAAGGACAGTGCAAATGGCACCCAACTGGAGGGAAAACCAGGACCAGGATAAGCCACATTTTAGACAAACTTCCTTGAAACAGGAACAAACCACATATCATTCTTGTAAAAGAAAATACAGTGCTCCAATGATTGATGGTAAACAGACTGAAAAAAGGCAAAAAGGTTTGTTGTAAGGCATGTGCAGTAAAGACAAAAAAGATTTTTGCAAATCCTGATACTAATACTAATAAACTTTTTCTCTTAATGTACCTCATCAATTCTATAACCCCACAAAAACCTATCTACAATATAGATTATCTTGTACAGTATCTCTGCATTTTCAATGATGCACCAGCACTTTAAAGGTGATATTGGAATGACCAAAATGTAACCTGATATGCACAAAAACTCAACCGCAGGGACTGAATCACAGAAACACAACGCAACAATAAACAATATAAAAATAAAATAGTTCTGAACACATAAGACAAAATAAATAGCAACTGTTCTAAATGAAATGGTCTCTCTGAATCTCAGACTTGCTCTCATTGGATCTTGGACTATAACTCATCTTTCTGGTTGATGTGATCCCACGGGTGCTGGTTTTCGAGAGCTTGAATCACTTCGTCAGCCTGAAGCCTCTCCTAAAGAAAAATACGATTTTGAAAACATAACTCGAGGAAGTTATTTTCTGTAGCATGCACTCATGCATCTTTAGCAACCACTTTATCCTGTGCTGCTCTATGATTGGTTTGCTTCTTTCTGAAAGGGTGTTGTATGCAGATATTTTAGCCAATCCAGGTTTCCCCTACTTCAGAGTAATAAATAATGACTGACATGATGCAGAAAGTAATTGTGCTTTTGTGCAATTGCGTAAAAATGCAACTGTGCTTTGAAATGTAGAGGACTGAAAGTATATTTCTAATAGGGTACAGATACCTGAAAAGTAAATAACATGTACTTTGTTACTGCCCACCACTGGTTTTTGGACAGTGGGATGAAAGAGGAAAACCCGGAGAAATCCCACACGAACATGGGGAGATCATGTGCAGTTCCATTGGGGAGGGGGGGTTGGAGGGGTTTGGTGATTTTACAATGTGTTTGGGTTTGTTTTAGTTCTGAAACAAATGCTGAAAAAAGCTTGGAAGGCATCAGCCCTATTCAAAAACACTGTTAAAATGTAACTGTCATAAGGTAAAGTGGATGTTGCCTGAGATCCCAACTGGGAATTCCAAGCTGAATGACCATTCTATTGCACTTTTCCCTGATAGTTGATATCAGGGAAGTTGAGGGAAATGTTATCAGATGCCTGCAGCACTGCTCTCCCCTCAGCAGATATCTTCTGACAATCTTTTACATGCCACTTACATTTCACTTATCCAGAGTGAAACATTGTCTAATCATGTTACCAAAGTGCTCATAGCACATGCAAAACCTGATGTGTTGGGACTTAATTAATGTGACGGCAGTACTCACTAGCTCTCTATAGAGGGGATCTAGGGTGAACCAGAGCGCCACAGCGCAACGCTGCCCTCTTGTGACTGCACGCACACCATGCGGGTTCTCACCACCCGAGGAAAAACCCACCATCCGCCCGCACCTCGGCTTCACTGAAGCCTGAAACAGAAAATATTATTACAGGAAAAAAAAAAAAAACCTTCCCGTATGTAAACCAAGTAGAGGTTTCATAATTTTCATACCGTGATGGTTTTGGCATCCGTTTTAGTAAATATGAATTCGCCACCTTCAAAATCCCCATTGAGGTAAAGAAGGGCACTACATGAGACAAAGAAAATTTCTTTACATAATTTATAAAGTTAAAAGAGTGCAAACATCTTAAAAGGCTAAAAGTAGTCTGGATTTGTTGTTGTTGTTGTTTTTTAAGAAGTCATGAAACTCTACACATTAGTGATGAAAGCAATACCATCCAAGTGTCAAACCAGTTCCAACCTATAGTCTCTGTATGTGTAAGCAGGAGGTTCTTTCCAGCATTCATTGGCTTCAGGGTCTAGAAGACAGTTATCAGCATGGATTGGGTGGCTAAGGTCATTCCTGTGCTCCTGCTGATCTATTGTGGAAAAAAAACAAAATCCAGGTAAGACAGTTGGCCTTAGGTAACAGTCAGTGTTGGAGTAAAACCAGTAAAATGAGCTTAAAGGTGCAATACTTAAGATTAGTCAGAATTTCTCAAAAATGTGAAGTTCAACAAAACTGGAATGATTTTTTTTTTTACTCCTTGAACCCACCTCCTATTCCCACCCATGTACACAAAGCCACGTCCCCAGAACGTGCGGCGAAGAAAGTTCACTGTGAGATGCTGCAATCCATTGTACTCAGAACTCCGAAAGTTCCCAGTTGATTTTTCCGAGTTCCAATCTAAACACATTCCAGTTCTCAGAAAAACCTGGATGCCCAGAGAAAGATCATACTCATAGGGCTAGTGTGAAACTGATAAATATCTACATGAATTATTTCTGTGCGACTAGTGAAGAGAAGCGACGTATAACTGTCTTTTTCATCTTTGCCCATGAATATTATCAGTCACATATCATGTAAAATCAGGTTTTTTCAAACAGAAAATGAGGAAATCTGTTTCCCACTGACTGTTTGCGCCACCATTTTGTTAATGACATTAGGTGTGTCAGGCAAATTGGATGTTGCCCCAGATCCCTACTGGGAATTCCAAGCAGGATGACCATTCCATTGCACTTTTCCGTGTGGGAGGTCTAGTTTTTCTGAGTTCCAAATACAATGGATTGCAGCATTAGCATTGCTAATGCTAAACATTAGCATTAAGGGCATTGCCTTACTTCATGATCAAGATCATAAACGTACCTAAAGTTGTTAACAGTGTATAGTGAGGCTATAGACTTTATATCAGGGATGTTAAGCATCAAATGCCTGCAGCACTGCTCTCCCATCGGCAGATGTTTTTTTTTTGACCGTTTTTTTTTTTTACATGCCATTACATTTCACTTATCCAGAGTGACTTATTATTTAATCTTGTAACCCAAGTGCTCTTGTTACATTTTTGCCAGAACAGACATCAAATTCCCATGTCTCCCAGTATTAGCATTTTTGCATGTACTATGCTGTTGCACGCTAGGCCATTCAACTGCTTGACAGCCTAGTTATAACACTATAAACATGTGACATTTAGCACAGTGACTGATTTATGAGCCTTTTCTGTCCTCTTTTTCTTTGCAATGAACTCTCATGCATATTTTTAACTGTCTCTATAAGTGTTGGCTAGTTAGCATCATTAGATAACTAGCAGCTAACTGTGTTAACTAGCTAACACCGATAGTGAAAGCTGAAAAACTCATGCACATATACCAATTTACTGCTGTGAGAATGGTCAAGAGTGACTTTGCTGTCCTGTTTTTTCTTTTTAATGAGCTATCATGAGCTTTTAAGCTCACTGCTATTAGTAAGTTAACATAACATTTCTATGTATTTGGTTCATTCAAAAGGGCACTTAGGAGTGTTTATGAAGTGACTGTCAGGAGGCTCATGTTAACCCAAACAAGCACTCCGGACCGAACAGATTTTCTCAGCCACATAATACACGTGCTGATGCCATGGTTTGTTTGTTTTTTCTTTTGTAATTGTGTTTTTCTATTTACAGTAATAGTGATTTAGTGTAACACACCTGGGACAGCTGTCCTGCACACTAGATGAGTGTATGAGAAATGTAGAGTGGAATTCAGCATGAAATAGGATTCAATTATCTTCCTGGCCTTCTCACTGACATCGTAGAAGAGACGGGCACTTCTTAAAGGAACACGGCCTTCGTAACCATACTGTAAATCACAACAGTTTCAAAATTAGAGGTGATATGGGTTAAAGCAGCGGTTCTAGTTTTTGCAGCCAAGGAACCACTTCAAGTGTGAAAAAATATGACACCAGTACAACCTGATTTTATGAACACAATCTATTCAAATGTAAGGCACATGAGGCAAACCATCATATGTACTTGAGTAAACTTGAAAGTTTTTACTCCTGAACACTTTCGTTTTTAGTCTTAACCAGAGGCAGATCATCCATGGGCAGGTGAAGCAGAGCCCCACCACACACACACATGCACATCTATCTATGTAGCTATCTATGTATCTATCTATCTATAGATATAGGCCACCAGGCCACCTTCTTCCATTGCTCCAGGCTCACGTGCCCATTGTAGGCGCTTTTGGCGGTGGACAGAGGGTCAGCATGGGCACTCTGACTGGTCTGCGGCTACGCAGCCCCATACGCAGCAAGCTGCGATCCACGGTGTGTTCTGACACCTTTCTATCATAGCCAGCTTTAACTTTTTAGCTCTTCTGTGGGATCGGACCAGACGTGCTAGCCTTCGCGCTCATCAGTGAGCCTTGGAAGCCCATGACCCTGTCGCTGGTTCACCGGATGTCCTTCCTTGGACCACTTTTGGTAGTTAATAACCACTGCATACCGGGAACACCCCACAAGACCTGCTGTTTTGGAGATGCTCTGACCCAGTCATCTAGCCATCACAATTTGGCTCTTGTCAAAGTCGCTCAGATCCTTACACCTTACCCATTTTTCCTGCTTCCAACACATCAACTTTGAGAACTGACTGTTCACTTCCTGCCTAATATATCCCACCCCTTGACAGGTGCCACTGTAATGAGATAATCAGTGTTATTCACTTCGCCTTTGGTTCTAATGTTATGGCTGACCGGCGTTTGTGCGTGTGTATACGTATATATGTATATGTTAATCCCCAATGATCCTGATTTTTTTTTTTGAAAGCCACTGGTAAATAGAAGTTAACTTTCAGATTGATATGCAAATATCAGTTACATACCAGAATAGAAAACAAAAATACCTTCAAAGTTTTGAGCACAGTTGTCCCTTCAAATTTTTCATTTGGTGTGTGAGGGGACACCTTTCCTCTGTAACCATCTCCAGCACTTGTCGTAATCTAACATTGGAGATAAAATATAAAACAATAATAATTGCAAAAGTCTCCTCTGGTAACTTGCAGAAAGATGTTTACACTTGAGCTAATCTTTTTTAACTGTTTAATACTGTCACCAGGGGCAAATTATAAGTTAGTAAGAATGACAACTGATAAAAACCCAGTTTAAGAACAATTTTAATGCCTTCCGCAAGCAGGAAGTAGTAAGCAAGTCAGTATGTTTTTTTTTTTTAAGAGAAAAAAAAAAATACTGATTTGTCTAGATTTTTTTGGGGGTCTGAAATCAATACAGTTGTATTCTGCTGAGAAAATGAGTTAGTTGGGTTTAGATGCACCAATCATTAGTAAAATTATTTATTTATAGGCTATCATTGTTTTTGTTTCCAAAGTTACTATACCATACTTGGCATCTCTGAAGAGGAACAATAAATAGTCTCAGCGAAGGAGTGGAGGTATAAAAAAAATCAGTACATTTTTGATATAGTCCTTTCACAAATCTGTCTAAGGTAGAAACTGAAGTGCGCTAATATACAAGGTTTTACGGTAACCATTAGGCACTTAACTAATTATCATTACCATTAAAATTATTTGTAATTTGTTAGGTTTACACTTCAGTGTAGGTCTATTTAAACTTTTTTGTTTGCTTTCCAGATTTTCTAGATTTTATTTCACATTAATGAACTCAAAATGTTCTTCATTTACGTTGGCAGAAAGCGAAGGTGCCATAGGGGGGCGGGGCTTCCGGGGTGTCAGCTAACTCTACATTCACTTCACTTCATTCTACATTCACATGTCAACTGGCTGAGAAAACATATGAACCTGAAGATTGCAACACATATCAATACAGTTGTGAACACCCAAGTCAAGTCAAAGCTGTGTGTGTGTGTGTGTGTGTGTGTCTGTGTGTGTGTGAGATCAAGGACATACATGTGCCAGATGCCTCAGCTCATAACACTCATCTTCAGAAATGACATCATCAAAGAGGACCCTCTGTGTTCCGTTAAGAGCAGCCGAGTTCTGCACCAGGCGAATATTGTCGTACAACAAAGAGCCTCCTATATAGATGCAACAGAGTTATAAATATACAATGCTAATGTTTGTATAATTACACAAAATGTGGAACTTCTTGGTCTGGGTGGAAGAGTGGGAACATTTCATTGCCAGTGTTAATCTTTAATTTTAATCCTTTTAAATGTATATATATAAATCATAGTGTAAGCACGCACATTGTATCCCACAAACAACCCTTTTATTTATTTCGACCGTATATGTGGCGTACCGTCTGTGTTCTAATACATCCAAGTCTGTCATTATAGCCACGATGCTAATATTCATGAAGCTAATAGTCACAACACGAATGGGTATTGTGTCACTTATTTTGTCACAGTATAGGTGTCAGAAAGAGCCAAGCAGTGCTAGAACTGATTATTGTAATTTTCTTTGTTTAATCAGGTATATCGAGCTGTTATTCCGTTAATATACTGTGACAACACCCGCTAGCTTGAAAAATCTTCTGCAGTGTCGGCTTGGATCACCCCATAATGTAAAAACATTAAATTGTCACACGGGAGGTTACTTACTCCAAACACGGCACGACATTTCAGACACACTGCAACACATCAGCCTACCCTCTTGAAGCTGCTGCATCATGACCACTGAGCTGTTCGCTTTCTTAGATATGGGCACATACTCCATCCATCCATCTGTTCCAGAGGGGATCCTGAAGAAAAAAATGGAAAAAAATGAGCCTTTCGACTACTAGTATTGATAGTGTTCAGTTGGAACTAATAAACAGAATGAAATACCGGTTTTCATCATCTCTTCCACCCAAGCTTCTCCAGTAGTTCTTAAATGAAAACATAACAATAATCAGACTGAGGACATACATTCCAAACAAGTATGCATGCATCATAGAAAGAAATGTTTCCTAAATGTTTCAGAAGCACCTGCTACTGTTACACTGGCCTCTGATCATCAGAGTTACACAGAAATGAGCACAGATTCAAGCGCACGGAATGAAATCTAAATAAATCAGCGTCTGATGCATGAAATGGACAAACAACATCAAAACGAGCTTTGACCTGAGTGCAAATGATGGATCCATTTCAGCTATGTGCACCCAAGCTCCTGATCACTAGTCCTTACTTACTATTACCTATATGTATATTACATGCTCTAAATTTCCCTTCTATACATCTAATTCACAACACACCCTGTTTTTATGTAGCAGTAAACCAGTAAAAGGAAAGCTTTCAGCAGACTACAGTTATCTAAGGTCTGAGGAAGTAAAGTTGGGTTTACACTGGATGATTTCAGCCTGATTTTGAGGCCTCAGATAAAAATCGCAAAAATAACTCTTTAGTCGTGAGTCGAGATTGGCACTCTTTGAATTCACAACGTGAGTTGTGTTCAACGACAACTTTTGTCAGAAGACTTATGATTAAAATGAACACTGCCACCAACAGGACGACGGCATAGACTGACGCCAAACTCACAGGACAGCTACAGATAGTGGCGATGATGATGAAATGTAAACAAAACTAAAACTAATGTTCATCTTCTTATTACCTCAAGCTCACTTACGTAGTTTGTTTTACGATGCTTTCTTCTTACTGAAATAAATGTAAAAAGTAAACACAGACTGAAGAGCTAACTGCTGGACATGATCACTACGAACAAACTTGGACATGCGTGCACACACACACACACACACACACACACACAAGATATATGTAAGTAAACATACCAAATGAAATTCTCACCTCCTCTATATAGGGCACACCCAAATTTGTACTGCCAATGAGGAGCAGCTCCAACTCTTTCTTGTGTCTCTTCAAATAGTGCACAGCTTCCTACAGAAGAGGAAAGTTTTACAATGCTGCATTATTCTCAACCAAGCAGTCCCCACTAGGATTAGGGAAAAGACAAGGTTATTGACTCCTTTTTACAGACCATTACATACATATGATATAAATAAAACTGTAGTACTCTGGTAAAAATAATAAACCCAGGAAACATTTACTGCAAAAATGCTCCTATAAATACTCCAAAGTGAAATTAGGTGTAGTTTTGAATACTCCTTTGGCAGTAAGAGGAAATGTGAATGTTATGAACGAAATGCAGGTGGTAGCACTTGTATTTTTGGAGCAGTTTTACTCTTTCACAACAACCTTGAAACAAGAGCCCTGTGACATTTCAACATTTTCTGAAATCCACGAATCTTTGGCAGGCTACTGCTGCTGGGAATGAAGCATGCTTGATTTGTGATCCTAGGAACGGGAAACACTGTGCATGAATGAAAAATGTAGCCACAGAATAAACTAAAAGCATAGCATACCAGTTACTCTGACCTGATTAGGAGGAAGTGAGATGCTGAGATTTTCTACACTATATGGCCAAAAGTTTGTGGACACCTGCCATTAAACTCAGACAGTATGTGCTTTTTGAACATCCCATTCCAGATTTAGTCCCCCTTTCCTGTTATAATAACTTCCACTCTTCTGGGAAGGCTTTCCACTAGATGTTGGAGCGTGGCTGTGGGGATTAGTGTTCATTCAGCTACAAGAGCATTAGTGAGGTCAGGCGCTGATGTTGGGATGTCGAGGAGGTCTGGGGTGCAGTCGGTGTTCCAGTTCATCCCAAAGGTGTTCAGTGGGGTTGAGGTCAGGGCTCTGTGCAGGACACTCGAGTTCTTCCACTCCAACCTTCACACGCCATGTCTTCATGGAGCTCGCTTTGTGCACACTGTCATGCTTTGTCATGCAATTCAAGATTTGGGCTTGGTCCCTTAGTTCCAGTGGAGAGAAATTGTAATGCTACTGCATACAAAGACATTCTAGACAGTTGTGTGCTTTTAACTTTGTGCCAACAAAGGCCCACATATAGATGTGATTGTCAGGTGTCCACAACCAATATATGCATACAGCACTGTGTCTGAGGCTTTATTTTCTATTTTTTTTTTATTATTTGTGGCTCTGCGAAATAAGTGTGGTATTTATCAAGCAGTAATGTTGAATACAAGTCTGGGCATAATTAGTTATTTGGCAGTTGTGCTTATGGAGTATCTGGCACTAAGACGTTATCAGCAGATCCTTTAAGTCCTGTAAGATGTGAGGTGGGGCCTCCATGGATCGGACTTGTTTTCCAGCACATCCCCACAGATGCTCGATCAAATTGAGATCTGGGGAATTTGGAGGCCAAGTCAACACCTTGAAATCTCTCTCATGTTCCTCAAACCATTCCTGAACAATTTTTGCAGTGTGGCAGGACAGATTATCCTGCTGAAAGAGGCCACTGACATTAGGGAATCCCGTTGAACTTTGTAGTTTTCTGCAACAATGTTTAGGTAGGTGGTACGTCTCAAAATAACATCCACATGAATGCCAGGACCCAAGGTTTAACAGCAGAACATTGCCCAGGGCATCACACTGCCTCCGCCAGCTTGCCTTCTTCCCATAGTGTATCGTGGTGCCATCTCTTCCCCAGGTAAGTGACACACACACACCCACATGTAAAAGAAAACGTGATTGATCAGACCAGGCCACCTTCTTCCATCGCTCCATGGTCCATTTCTGATGCCTTCACTCCCCATGTGCATCAGTGAGCCTTGGGCGCCCATCACCGGTTGTCCTTCCTCGGACCACTTTTGGTAGGTACTAGCCACTGCATACCGGGAACACCCCACAAGACCTGCTGGTTTGGAGATGCTCTGACCCAGTCGTCTGTTGTGTGACCCATCACAATTTGGCCGTTGTCAAAGTCAATCAGATCCTTACACTTGCCCATTTTTCCTGCTTCCAACACATCAACTTTGAGAACTGGCTGTTCACTTGTCTGTTCCATTATAATGAGATAATCAATGTTATTCACTTCACCTGCCAGTGGTTTTAATGTTACTCAGTAATCAGTGTAGATTTTAGAATTAATTCAAAATGCTTTTTAATATATAAAACACATATTATTGAGGTATACAACCCAACAGCTTAAATGATGTGACCAGTAATTTAATTTAATTTAATTAAATAGTCCAAAGGCTTATTCTTGTGTAATACTGTATACAGTAAGTGATATAAAGTACAAGTAGAAATATAAATAAAACGGCTTTATACTTAACACTCAAGATATTAAATTGTCTAAATACCTCAATTGTGAATTATTATATCAAGAATGGTTTCATTCATAACCTACCTGGTGAGGCTGTCCCCCATGTCCCAGCATTTCAGTGTAGTACTCCACATTTTCAGTCATGAACTCCTCTCCTTCATGGAACAGCAGATAACTCAAAGCACAGAATAAAGCCTGCTCCAGATTGTTCACTAGAGAGAGAGACCCAAAGAGAAAGAGAGAGACAGAAACAAAGATTTAACACACATCTTTCTTCTTTATTTTACCCAATATAACATTAATAACAGTTACAATTCAGTAAACTGCAGCCTTTTCATCATCTTTATTAATGTGACACAAAAGCCCCCATTTACATTTATGGCATTTGGCAGACGCCCTTATCCAGAGCGACTTACAATTATCTCATTTATACAACTGAGGGTTAAGGGCCTTGCTCAAGGGCCCAGCAGTGGCAGCTTGGGGGTGCTGGGATTTGAACTCTCACCTTTCCGATCAGAAGTCCAACATCTTAACCACGGAGCTCCCCACTCCTCACACACACACCACAAAAACATTCTACATTATTCACCAGCCTGTAACATACATATATTCCACTTTTAATTGCCCTGCTTTCAAGGCAATTAATTTTTAATTTTTGGATCAGTGCAACCCAAGACCCTGGTTCTTTCTTGTTTTCCAGACTGTTTGATTGGGACAGCTAAATTGGCTGTCTGAATCAAATAGATTAGCACATTAGCATGTTTTTTTTTTCCAAACTGCAAACCTATATTTTACACCCTCAATAAAGGTTCTGTTAGAAAACTCTCGCACTCTAAAAACAAATGCCCACAAAACCTACGCTGTCCTGTAACTGCTGGATTTAGATGTGCCACATGTCTGTTTTTAGCTATTGCCCTGTGAATAATCCTCCACTGTAGATCAGTTGTTTGCTTCTCTAAAGGAGGCTTATACAGGGACCACCACCCTTCCCTCAGAGGGAGGTCTGGTCCAAACAGTTCCAGCTACATCGACAGGCAAAGACATTTCAAAGAGGCATAGTGTGCTACTTTCACTCCCCTGTGGTACAGCACTTTCTCGGAAAATGAAAGTTTCCCAATTCTTGCATATGGAGATGCACAACTGGCAGAGGTTCCTCACACAACACAGAAAAACTTTTACAACAGGAGGTTCTACTCCCACGGCCCATCTTTGCACACATTCCCTCTATATCAATTCTCTGTAAGTTCTTGGTCGAACCCTCCAGATCTCTTCCAGCAGCTTTGACACTACTCTGGAGGATGGTGCATCCTTTCCTTTCAGAGACATGCTTGTATGTTTGCACAAGACAGCATCCTTGTTTAGATTAGTGGGATATGGAGCAGTGGTTCTTCCATTACCTACTCTCCAGGGGTTTCCACAGATTTTTGCACTATGAAATCTGTTTTCCATGTCTCAAGCATTGATTGATAGAAGGGACTACGGTTGGATGAATCAACTTGTTCCAGTCTGATTAAAAACAGATGATTCTGTTCTCTGTAGAACAGCCTTAGCTATTACAGTTGATGGGAGATTTCTTCTGTACAACAGGTTTTTAGCTGCCTGCAACCTTAAAGCTTGAACCCATTTTTTAATATCCACTAGACCTTTACCCCCTTCCTTGATCAGCAAGTACAGAACTGGAACCTGAGTCCAGTGCTTCAGAAAAACTGTAGTGCTTTCTTCTGTATGCCTTCTGTATGCCTTCAAGCATCATCTCTAGTGGCTCTTCACTTTAATCCGCTGCCCCCTCATCTGCAAGCTAACGGCTAGTTCCAGGCACATCCAACGCATGGTTTTGACCAGAAGTGCTTTCGGCAGCCTGCTGTTTGTGTGGACATGCCGTTTGCTTATATCCTATATCTCTACATTTAACACACTGTAAATGTACTGTAGTTGCACCATAAACTATTTTCTTTCATATTTAACTCCAAAGGAAATATTGAGAGTTTGCATTGGTGCAACTCTTGCATTGCATTTTTGAAAGGATGTTATGTGTTTTAAAGCCAGGTTTCACATCAAGTGCATTAATTCAATCTCCAAAATCTCATGAGGGATGAAAGGTGAGGGGATCATTATTCATGTTGGAGGTGAGTAATCTGGAGTAACCTGAATAGAACTTTCCTTAATTACAAGCCGACTCTCTATGAGCTTATTAACCAGATATTCTTTGGCAAGAAACACAACTGTGGCTTTATTCATGCATGACGCAGACATGACTGTCCTATAGTCAACTATGTTTCCAGTAGCTAGGAGAGCATTTTCAATTCATATTTGTGGCTTGGGCACATACATTAGGCTGTGGTATAGTGATAGGGACAGCATCTGAGATGCCGTTCCTACCGACCTACATTAAAAGAAATCAAACAAACATTCATCCTAAACAACATGCTACAAAAACAGGCTGAAAAATAGCACTTTCACATGTCCACTTTCCAGCATGCACTGAGAGGGACTGAGTGTGTGAGAGTGAGAAACAGAAAGAGACAGAGAGAGAGAGAGACAGAGAGATTAGTATTCAAAACTCTCATTGTGTGTTAACGTGCAACAGAATTTTAGCATTTACGAGGCTGCCTGCATGGATACAAACACGTAAATGACTACAGCAGTGCAGACAGTAAGCTGAGACAGTGGACATAACAAGCCAATGGCATACGTTACCCTGGAAATAAGCAAACTGCAGGTAATCATAGTGCAGCGGCAGATAGTTCTCCATTGGTGAGAGGCGGCCAGGGCGCGTAGCCAAATCTCTCACACACTCGTGCTTACAGTTCAGGACTTGCGTGTAATGATCTGTAAGGAACAATTCAACCCATTAGTGCTGAGCCACTAAGTTTTCTCAGGGCTTAGAGGCTTTCCACATAGTGCATTCCTGGCATGACTTTTAGCGTTTCTGATCATACAATTCAACTCATAATGCAAACAAATCTATAAAACAATATTGTAAAAGTGCCTAGCAAGTCAACAAGACACAGTTATCATGCTAATCTTAAGAGGTCTCTAAAAATTCCCCTGCATATTATCAGTCAACTCAGTTTATTTCGTCTTTCTCTGGGATGTAATCACATATACGTGTATTTTATTTATAGTGATATTATAGACATTTGGTTAATTTCACAGACACAGCACTATCTAGCTCGACTCTCCCACTCAATCAAAGCCTGGTGAGATCATTGTGAGCTGAGCACATAAACCAGCTGCATGGTTTTAAGCACACATGTGCCACCACACAAGGCTATGATCTGGGTTAATTAAAGAGCTAAAGAGCTAAAGAGCAGCAAGGCCATGCAGTACCACTGCTTCAACCGATTATTATAATTATCAGTCAGTGTAAATTAGCAGTAACCAAAACTAAAAAAAGCAAACACACTGGGAAGAAAGATGTTGATCTGTGTTAATTTTTTATTCTTTATGTTTTATATATTTCAATTCACTAGCACCAGTAGACCAGTAGCCTGGTCTGTATTCCCAGCGCCTGCTATTTAAGGCTGGGTAGTATGATGACATCATATCAATATTGTGATAAATTTCTGAAATACACTGTATGGATGGCCAAAAGTATCTGTTGCTAACATTACAATTTCCCTTCACAGGAACTAAGAGGCCCAAACCTGTTCCAGCATGACGATGCCCCTGTGCACAAAGCGAGCTCCATGAAGACATGGTGTGTGAAGGTTGGAGTGGAAGAACTCGAGTGTCCTGCACAGAGCCCTGACCTCAACC
>CM075013.1:23552441-23562921 GCA_037576675.1 Pangasius sanitwongsei | reverse complement strand
GGTGTATAGAGCCAAAAATGTTAGAATTGTGTCGATGTCCCAATATTTATGGACCTGACTGTATATATATATATTTTGTACTTATTGTATTTAATTTTACTACTCCTAAAACCACCTAGTATTAACAGTATGCCCATGCATCTTTAATAATGAATGCAAGTAGTGCTAGATCAGATGTTGATTGTTCAATATAGGACATTAGAACTATTACAATCTGAGATCTTGAGTGCTGGCACAGGAGAATCGAAGTGTTTTTTACCTGAGATGAGCTCAGAGAGGGTGTAGCGGTAGAGCACATGATCGTGATCCCTGAAGCTCTGCGGCCCCTCACATAGTACTCGACACTCTGTGTCTGCTTTGTAGTACTCAGTCAAAGCCTCCTCGAAGAGAGCCAAGGATGCTTCATAGTTGCCATTTTCGTACAGTTGCACTGCAGCAGTGAAGGCTCTCTGAACATACAGGAAGTTTCCCCATCATCAATCCAAATACAGCTTTAAAAACTAGACAGAGTAAAATACTGGACATACGAGTTCTCGTAAACCTTATTTTATGCAGGATCCTTTGATCCAAAAGGGTGCTTTCTCATCTGCTTATCCACTGGCCAATTCTAAATCAGTGTGAAATTGGTTGGTTTGTGATTGGGTTTCACACTGCATATAAAAATAGCAAAAAGCTGGGGAGCTGGGGAGCATGTGAGGAGAAAAAATTTTAAAAAATTAACTGGCTTCTTCTCTTTGCCATTCAATTAACCAAGAGGATGAGAGATGGTGTCCTGCTTTAATCTAGGATCTAACGTAGAGCACTAGATCAAAATGGGGTCAATTTAAGTCCACAAACAATAAACAATTTGTTCATGCAATCTGTTGGCTTTGGCTAGCTGTGTTATTGAGAGCGGAAAACTTGTCTAGCTTGAGCTGGTTCGCAGGATTACTGTAGGGTGCAGCAGGAGACACCACCATGCTCCCACGAACAGTGCTGTTGCTACAGGGCAAACTCTCTGCTGAAATTTCTTCCCTTTTTATTGGTACCCAAATGTCCTGAAAGAGAGCTGTGCTTTTGTTTTTCCATTTTGGAATGGACGCTGCAGCGGCGTGGAGTGTGAATATTGCTATGTCCTATTCAACAACAGTATATAAAACACAGGAGTAACATAAATAACCAATTGGCTACAGCACCAACCTTGTGACAGAATGGTGCTGTTGCTCCAGTTAGTTAAGTTGCCATTTTGAGGGTGAAGTAGTCTGGAGCAAAATAACCTGTCTCTGAATTTGCATTTGGACGTATATATTTTTCACGCGAACTCAGTAACAGGGCTAACAGATACCATAAAGTACACGTTCTTAAAACCCCTTGTATTTCACACCTTGAAAGAGCTGCAAGAAAAGATGAGGCAGAATTTTTCAAGTGTCTCATTACTTCATGTGTCAGCCTAGAACTTCTCAATAGCATTGACATAATCTTTCCTAGCAGAGAGCTAAGGGAAGCATTAGCAGCCCTTAGTCCTGAGCTGCAGCAGCTGCTAGCTAAGCTAAAGAACATTTTCTGCTTCAACCCACCAGGTGCCCTGAATTTTTCAGAATTTTTCAGAATACACATTATTTGCCAATATATAATGTGATGAGAGATGCATAGACATGTATCTGAATTTTTCTTGGTGTGACTGGTCCTGTGGACAGATAGTAGATCAGACTTTACAAGTGGATAGACAATAACACATGTACTTATATAAGTGCATTGTATGGACTGTAGTCATACTAGGTACATTCTCTGAGGTAGTGTGCAAACAGCAAGTATTGCGTGTTCAGCACAGGGAATCAGTTTTGGATAGGTTATTGTAGTCTATTTATAATGTTGTATCTAATCAGCAGACACTCCTCCACTGAGGAGTTGGTCCTGTAGGCTAACTGCAATGGACTCAGATGGGGTTCTTTTTTCTCTTCAAAAAACAGTAATACCAGACACTCAAATGATTTCATGATCACCACTGCACTGCCCACTGGGCAGTAATCATTGAGCCTGGAGGTGTTTTGTGAACTGGAATAATTGTTGATAACTTAAAGCAGCTAGGAACTGTGCATGTTAACAAGGAGTGGTTGAATATGTTGGTGAAAACAGCGCCAGTTGGCTGGCACAGTGTTTTATAGTGATACTCTGTATGGTCCTGCAGGTTTTCTGATATTGTGGGGTTTTTTTTGAAGATTTTGTAGACCTGGCTGTCAGCAATGAGCGGAGTACAGGTGTCATGGCTGTTCACAGAGGTGCTGGAGGTTTAGGTGGGGGGAGTTGAGAGAGCTGTCAAGGATATGGGGTAACTACAGGCACCTGGATGTGGGGCGGCGAGATGTGAGGGAAAAGGCTCAGGAATGCACCCAGAAGTGGGGTGGTCCAGTGAGGGAAGGGAGGTGGACAGCTGTTAAATGAGCATTGCAGGGTCACCATATGCTGATCAAATCGGCAGTAGAATCTGTTGAAAATGGCTGCTTCTCCTTTTGTAGTTGGTGATGGTGCAGTTTCTTTGCCTGACAATGCCCTCCCTGTCTCCATTTCTCTAAACCTTCTCCTTGATTTTACTTGGGTTCCTCAGTTTCTTTGAAAATCAGGGTTTGCAGTTACCATAACTCACTTAAGGAAGTCAATTAACGGGTGCTCAATACAGTCCACATAGAGGTGGATGGGATTATTAATAGCAAGCCATTAGGTTATGTTTCTACCAGTGTGGCTGATCTAGACCCAGTCACCCCAAATCCCCTCCTCATGGGGCAGCATGATAGTCCTCTGCCACAAGAACTCACCGGAGGGCGAAGATGGAGACAAATTCAGTTACTGTGTTGTGGATTTAATTCTGAATGGATATAATTGCCATTTTTACCCATCAATCTACACTTAATCACCCACAATGATGAGGTGAAAACATGTTTTTAGAGATTTTCAAAAATTTAAATTAAAAATCAAAAACCTGAAATCTCTTATTCACAAAAGTATTCAGATCCTTTGCTGTGGCACCCCATTTGCTTTAATTATCCTTGAGATTTTCGTAGAACTCAATTGGAGTCCACTTGTTGCAATTTGAATTGATTGGACATAGTTTGGAAAGGCATACGTCAGGGTTTATAAGGGCCCTCAATTTACACTGCATTGTCAGGACAGAAACCAAGCCATGAAGTCCAAGGAACCGTCTGTGGATCTCTCCAATCAAAATCTGGCAAGGCATAAATCAGGGCATGGTTATAAAACAATTTCTAAGGCTTAGAGTGTTCCTAGGACCAGTGGCCTTAATAATTTTGAAATGGACAAAGCTTGGCACACCCTTGAACTTTTCTAGAGTTGATCGTCCAACCAAATTGGGCATCCAGGAAACAAGAGCCTTGGAAAAACAGGTACTGCACATCACCTGACTAACACCATCCCATAATTAAACATGGTGGTGGCAGCATCATGCTATGGGAGTGCTTGCCTCCAGAGCGCATACAAACTCAGCCAAAGCCCAGACTTAAAAGCCATGGAACACCTGAAGATGGCAGGTCACAGATCCAATGTGACTGAGCTTGAGTGGATCTGCCATGAAGAATGGGACAAACTGCCCAAATCCCAGTGTGCAAAGCTTGTGGAGACATATTCAACAAGACTTGTAGCTGTAATTGCTGTCAAATGGGCTTCTACATAGTATTGAATAAAGGGTCTGAATACTTGTGTGAATAAGAGATTTCAGTTTTTTGTTTTTAATTAATTTTCAAAAATCTCTAAAAAAAAAAAAAAACTGTTTTCACGTCATCATTATAGACAATTAAGTGTAGATTGATAGGTAAAAATGGCAATTATATTCATTCAAAATCAAATCCACAACACAATAAAGTGCAAAAAGTAAAAGGGTCTGAATATGTTCTGAATCCACTGCACCTGGAACGTCTGTGCACTTCACTGAATGACTGCAACAAAACGCTGCAAGCTAAAGGAGTGCAACCATCAGATCTTATCCACATTCCTCACCAAGGTCTTTGGGAAACAGGTACTCCCATCTCCTCTGGAGGTTGACAAGAGTCCATCAGACCATGGCTAACAATCCTGGACCCAGAGAGAAACTGCACTCCATTCTTATTCAACTGCGCCAGTATCAAACAAATGAGCAGCTGATTAAAAAAGTGCTCAAGCATGGGAACCTCAAGTACCATGGCCACCAGATTTGTATCTATGAGGACTTCACTCCAGAGGAGCAAAGCCATGGGGTAAAATATCGGGATGTCATGAGTGTACTTTACAAGCGAGAGCTGTAGAGCCCTTACTCCTCTATCCTGCAAGGCTTCATATTACACTGCCAAATGGGAAGAGGCAATAGGTACATTCTGTTATAGAGGTTAAGCAATATACTAAAAACCTTCCATGATCTGGAGGGCTAGCTTGGACTGACTAGCTGGCTGGCTCACAATCAGGATTTAGCTGATGACTGGTGTAGAAACGGCTAACACAACTTTACTGATTGTTGTTAAATGTGTGTTAGTTTCTTGTTGTTAAATGTGTTTGTTGAGGTTACTTCATATTTTGTAAGTATGTATTATGTTTGTATGGGGTCTGTTACCCTACCTTGAGTTGGCTAATTGTGTAATGGGTGCTGCAATAAAATGAAACATGAAAAGAAAAAGTTGTTGTTAAACCCCTTGAATTAAACCTGAAAGTCTACACTTCAATCACATCTTGACTGCGGAGGTGTACAGAGACACAATTACGAAAATCCTGTCACTGTCCAAATACTTACGGACCTAACTGTAATTGTTTCATATAAACTACTCAGTTCAACTATTTTCCAATGTTAATGCCCCAATACAGAGAAATTCTTTCAACACTTTTTATCTCTTCTTCTTGGTCTTAACTCACACCCACTCATACTTGGTGGTGACTTCAACTGCTGGCTGGATCCAGTAATGGACCTCATATCCTCTAAACCCAGTGCATTAAGCAAATCTGATTCTTACATTAAAGACTTCCATTAGGAGTATGGCATAACAGATTTATGGGATTTTTTTTGCATTCCTCAAACAGAGAACACTCATACTTTTCTAGTGTACTTCACACATATTCATGGATTGACATTTTTATTGATAAACTGACACCACAGGTTCATTATTGTGCATATCAAAGCATAGTCGTGTCTGACCATGCTCCCTAACACTTAAATAATTCCAGGAGACACTGGCAGTCTGTTTGAGACAATGTTTTAACAGAAGGAGGTCACTTTTCTTAAGCACTAACAGAGCCACAGAAGTGTCAGACTCAGCTGTATGGTAGGCGCTTAAAGACTGATCTCTATAGCCACCAAGAAAATGAGAGGGTTGAAAGAAAAGCCAGTATACATTACAGATCAGATTCTGAATTTGAATTGGTAATATGATAGCTGCCTCAAAGAAGACTTGTACAAAGAGTGCCTAAAACACAAAACACAATTTGATCTACTCTCAACCCAACAAGCAATACAACTCTTGCAGAGGAACAGAAGCATTTATTTTTTCGTTTAAACCTTTCTTTTACTGAGATTCTAATCTGGTCTCACATCATTATGTATATTATCATAAATAACAGCTACGATTATAAGAGAATTTCTGTGGCCTGTTTTAATATACAGATTGAATTAATATAACATACACCAAAAAAATCAAACAAAACAGAAGCATGGTTGGCAGTTCTGAAGTAGTTCATTTCAGTGAAAAAACATGAACCTCTGAGACACAACTGGGCGCAATGTTGTTCACACTACACCCTTTGCAAGCGCTCAGACAGATCACAATACTCATTTGACCCCATTCAGATCTATTTTTAGCACTGTCCACCTGTTATCGGATGATCCAAGATGGATGTAAAGGCCAGGTCAGAACGGGGTCAGAGGACCACTGCACTGTAATTAAACGGCACCAAGAGGCAGACAAAACACTGCATATGTGAAAGCGCCCTAAAGATCTTAAAGTTCATGTTTTGATCCCTTTAAAGACTTAAAACACAATGCAGTCATCTAGATTAAAGTACTAAGTTAATTTCGATGGAAATATTGAAATCAAATGTCACTTGCCTGATGTGGACGGGCTTCTCGGTCAATGAAGTGCTTCTCTTCCATGCCGTGCAATGCCTTGTTATGCTCCAAGTTTATCTCTATGTGCTCAGGATTTGCTTGGAAATATGTGTGAGCAGCAGCTGCTGCTTTGTCCAGCTGCTTAAGCTAACAGAAAGACAAAGAAGTTGCAGGTTTAGTACAGACTGGTAAATATTACAAAATAATTATTATTGGAATAGATCCAGTTTCTGTGGAAAACAGCCAGCCTTTGATAGCCAAAATCTTTCCATTTAAATCTGGAAAGCAATGAATTCAAAGCTACCCCATTAATCTATAAGAAATCTTAGATTAGCAACTTCAATTTTAGAATTGAAAAGTTCTGACAAGTAGAAAGCCCACCAGGATAGTATATGACTCCTGGCATTGTCTTTGGTGTACAGTGGTTTGGCTCTATTTTTAAGCAAATTATTATTATTATTATTATTATTATTAATGTTTACAAAAAAGAAAATAAAAAGGAATGATCTAACCACAGTGAGGGATGATAACTCTCAAAAATATTATTCCTGTTTTTCCTAAAATGGACATGTTTCTGGAGTACACAACAAGTCAGCATGGCTTCCAATTCATAGAGTGACACTTCTAAACTGCAAAGGGTGACCCTGGAGGAACAAATCCATATAAATATACAGCAAACTGGGAGGTTGTTTGCTAATACCCCTCTGTCTTGATGAAACACAGACCACCTCAAAGTCCCCCCACACTTTCTGTAAATCTAGAGATTTACTTTCTTTTAAATACTCCTGATCTTTGAGTGTGTATGAGTATGCATTTTTTAAATATGCTGTTACCATCCCAAATGGTCTAACAGCACTAACTAATGTTGAGTAAACAGTAAAACAGCTAGCTAGCACTGTCAAAATCTCAAAATTTATTTATTTAACGGTATACAAGGCTTTCAACATGTATCATAATTTAAACTATTATGTTTAACGCTAATATTTGTTAAGTTAGATGGCTAGCTAGCTTAGCACAGAGGTTCTCTGGCCAAACATGTTCATTTACCACCATGGCAGCCTCTGATCTCAGACATGACTTGTCCATATCTAAGTAAGCATACATAAAGCTGCCCAAATCTGTTAATTTTTTTCATAAGCACTGATTAAGTCTCCGATTACATTTTCGAGAAAAAAATCTTGACCCAAACACCATAAAACACCGAAAGGACTGGAATGGCAACACAAGTACATAGTATTGAAGACATGTGGGTTTAAGATCAAAAGATTAATATGAAATGACAGAACAGAATTTCAGCTTTCAATTTCTTATATTTACATGTAGATGTGTTAAACAACTTGGAACATGGCACCTTTGGTGTCAGACCACCCAATTTTTAGGTGAGCAAAAATATTGGGACAAATTAAAATAAATTACACCTAATATTTGGTTGCGTATGCCTTGCTTGCAATAACTGCATCAAGCTGGTGACCCACTAACATCACCAAACTGTCTACTTTTGTGATGCTTTTCCAGTCGTGTACTGCAGCTTCTTTCAGTTGTTGTTTGTTTTGGGGGGGGTTTCTCCCTTCAGTAAAATGCATGCTCAATTGGGCTAAGGTCTGGTGATTGACTTGGCCAGTCTGAAACCAGTCTCTGCCACTTTTATCCCTATTGAAGTCCTTTGTTGTGTTGGCAGTGTGTTTTAAGTCATTGTCTTATCTTGTAAGATATCATCATCATCAATAAAGATTAGTGAGCCCATTCCAGAGGCAGCCATGCAAGCCCAAGCCATGACACTACCTCCACCATGCTTGTATATTGTGGATCATAGGCAGATCCCTTCTTTCTCCACACTTTGGCCGTTCCATCACTTTGATAGAGGTTAATCTTGGCTCCAGACCTTTTGTGGCTCATCTTTGTATTTCTCTGCAAATTCCAATAATGAGTGTCTCTATATTTCTTCTTCAAGCAGTCAGTTGTGATACTTTCACCCCTGCCCTGTGGAGGATGTTTGTATGTCACTGACTGTTTTTTTCTTTTGGCGGGGGGGGGGGTTTCCTCACAGAATCGGCCTTCTCAAGAGCCAAGAGCTTTAGTTAATATTAATATCAAACATCAGAATAGGAAAAAAAAAAAAGATCTAAATGAATTTGATTGTGGCATGTTTGTAGGTGCCAGATGGTCTGGTTTGAGCAATTCAGATACTGCTAATCTCCTGAGATTTTCTGATAATAGTCTCTAAGCTTTAGACAGAATGGAGCAAAAAAACAACCAAAAAAAAAACATCCAATGAGTGGCTGTCCTGTGAGTGGAAATGCCTTGCTGACAAGAGAGCTTAGAGGAGAATGGCCAGACTATGAGCTGAAAAGAAGACTATCATAAATCAAATAACCACTCTTTACAACCATAGTCAGCAGAAAAGCATCTCGGAACACACAACATGCTGAAACTTGGGGTGGATGGGCTATAACAGCAGAAGACCACATCTGATTCTGGCAGTTAATAGCAGTTAACTTTTAAATTGAACCATTTAAATCCAGTAGTAGTTTAAATATTGCTTTACCAGATGGATGAATGAACAATATTTATTTATTTAAAGATAGAGTTTGCCAGGTTATTGCCACGGTATTATCAGAAGAGATTTCAAGCTTCAACAAGGGCCTGAATTCACCATCTACATTCCAGAGATAGGCAGTGATTGTGCTACGGAATAATCACACATAAAAAACAAGCCTACACTGGCTAACCCTCAACAAGCACAAACACACATTCTGCAATGGAGATTAACCCAGAATACAATCTCCAAAATGACTGGACCATTTGTTGCTGCAATTGTAATCTACAGTCTAATATCACATGCCTCTCATCTTTTGTGACAAAGTTAAGTGCTGTTTCTGCACTGGGGAAAAGCGTGGGCTTCCTGTGAAATGTCAAAATGTGACCCCAAGTTGACCGCATTCCTGTGCAACATTTGTCTGTCACAGAAACAGACCAATGGGCTGAAAATAAAAACAGAGTGCATGGCCAATATTGTCTTCCTTCCAAATGCTGATGTAGAGACATTTCTCATAACCCATATCAATTTTTAGGTACAGTCAGGTCCATAGGTATTTTTTACGAAAAGTGACACAAGTTTCATACTCGTACTTCTGTACATCATCACAGTGGATTTGAAATGAAGCAGGAGGATGTGATTGAAATGTAGACTTTCAGGTTTAATCCAAGGGGTTTAACAAAAATACTGCATAAACCATTTAGGAATTACAGCCATTAAAAAAAAAAAAAAAATAGAATAGTCCTTCTATTTTCACAGGCTCCAAAGTAATAGGACAGTTGACTGATAAGCAGTTTCAAGGCCAGGTGTGGTCTGTTTCCTCATTATTAGTAGCTGCTCATGAGAACTCTCACTATACGGTCTAAAGAGGTGGATGTAAGTGAAGGAGGCCATCATTAGGCTAAAAAAAATCCAGACCAAAGAAGGAATGCACTGGCAAGCTCAGCAACACCAAAAGGCCTGGAAAACCACGGAAGACAACTAAAGTGGATGATCACAGAATTCTTTCTTGGTGAGGAAAAACCCCTTCACAACATCTTGCCACGTCAAGAATACTCTCAAGGAGGTAGACGTATCATTGTCAAAATCGTCAATCAAGAGACACCTTTATGAATGTCAATACAGTTGGTTTACCTCAAGTTGCAAACCACCGGTAACACTCAAGAACAGAAAGGCTAGATTAGATTTTGGTAGAAAACATCTAAAAAATCCATAGTGGTGGTGTACAGAGGCAAAATTATGAAATTTGTGTCACTGTACAAATACTCAGACCCAGCTGTATCAAAGCTTAAAACTGGGACTGGGAGCCCATAGCAGAAAAGTTTTGAGTGTGGTACTCAGCTGAGTTATGCAAGCAGTGCCCTATAAAAAAAAAAGACAAATTATTCAATGGATGAGACGCCCACACTTCCATTACAGATCAAAATTCACAAAAACAAGGTAATATGAATGAATTCTTATTTAAAATAGCATTTGCTGCAGTAACTACCTTTAGAAAATATACTATCCTCTGAATCAGTTTGAAAAAGAACTCTTGGTGCTCAATACTCAGTATGTCCAGCGAGGAAGCTGCCAAGCTGCCCTTTGCCACAGAACACTAACCATAAACCGGAGCGCTGTAATTTATCATTTGAGTACGCAAGTCGTCCCTTACAAATACACCAAAACAGCAGTCTTTTTCTCCTCATAAAAACAGGAGATGAGTCACCTCACATATGAGTCTGGAATGACTTGCACAGGTATTTTAAATTCAATTCAATTCAATTCAATTCAATTTTGTTTGTATAGCGCTTTTAACAATGAACATTGAAGAACATGCAAACAAACAAAACATGCAACAGTCCTAGATGTTAGACAAAATGATCCCTAGTGAGCAAGCCTGAGGCGAC
>CM075013.1:23520779-23552341 GCA_037576675.1 Pangasius sanitwongsei | reverse complement strand
CGTTGCTTTAAATGCCCAAATCCTCACGAGGCAGAAACCGGCTGGAGCTGGTCCATCTCTGGATGCCTCAGGATCCTTGTAGGGTAAATCTATCAATGTGTGTTCAACTTAGCTAATATTAGACAATTATATAATCATAAATACTTGACTTAGGCTGAAGAAAATTATTGCTGCTGCAGTTCCTGACTACCCAACTGGTAATATTATGATGCCCTCCCCTACTTTGTGAGCTTTGGCCAAGGCCAAGTGAAAGTTTTATTTCCCACGTTTTTAGTGGACATCTGGTAAATGTTGTTTAAAAAAAAGGGGTGGGGGGTGGATTATATCATGATTACTGTAAGAAATAAGTTCACCAGGAACTTGGGAAGTAGGGGTTCTGATGGTGTTGCAGGTGCTGCACTTCTGGTTAAATTTATTAATGAATGACACATCATGCATTTTAACTGTTCATAGTTACATTAATGTTACAGAATGTCCATGAGACTCAGCAGAAAAGCATCTCAGAGCAGGCTGGTGAGGGAATGACTGAATTTAGCTGCTCTAACATAAGAAAGAAACTTACTAACATCTCAAGCAACCTACTGACTTTTACAAAGCACTGACACTCCATCCATAAATGTTAAATAAACCTCTCCTAACAGAAACCATCAACCTATCAACAATTATACGCTTGTTGTATAACATAACAACACATTCTTTTATCCGCTTATTATGAGGTTTAGATCATGTGGAACATCCGCCATACGAATTCCTGTTATAGAGCTGTTACTAAAGGAATGGTAACATATTAGAACGAGCACATTAATATAAACCTGTGATTTATCTTACAGTTGTAAAAATGTAGATCTGTGCTGTTATAGAAAATGAACCAACACCTTCTGATTCAAGAATTCAACCGTGCCATGGTAGAATTACTGTAAACACACCTTCTCTGTTAACAGAAAAATTATTTGAAAAATCATCTGGATGTGATGTCAAAACTCATGCCACATGTATGCTGCTTAAAATTCCAGGTCCCCCAATGTAAAGTGCCTTCCCGTGTCCCTGAAGGCCACCATATGCTTTTTGGAACATATTCTGTTACACACTGACCACCTTAAAAGATGACATTTAGACTAATTATAGAGAGACTCTATATTATAAACAGTAGAGCTCAAGGTTATAAATAACGACCAGTAGAGATCCCAGGTGGCATGGCTAGACTGCGTCCTATTTTACGGAGCAGAGCTTATAAGAGAATTATTGCAGGATACAGGCAGTTGCCCTTTCTTTCAAGTGATGTGCTCTGAGAAGCTTTCTGGATTGGTTGGGTTCATACTACAGGAAATTGTTCATGAATAACACTGGGGAGTTAAATGGGTAACAATATAAAAATATGAAAAATATTACATTAAAACTGAAAATAAAAAGTCAATAACTCTATGCAGGCCTATTATTCCATGTATGTTGTAATTGCTAAAAAAAATATATGTAACACATCCTGAAATCTTGAAATGTGTCAAAGTGTAAAAGGTTTGTAGGTATCTAGTTTGAGAGAGATCTTGAAAACATCGTAACTTTAGAGTTATCATTTTCCCTTTTGTAAATAAGTCTGTTTTCATACTTTCATACTCAGAAATCTCTTTCAGTGTTTAAATTGTCCACTTCTGTGGTAAGCAGCTCATCATGGTTCTTTAGCTATTCTCTAATCATTAGCTATTCTTCCTCTGGCACAACAGCTTTCACACAAACTATATTCATACA
The DNA here is from genome assembly GCA_037576675.1 of Pangasius sanitwongsei. Classification (NCBI taxonomy): domain Eukaryota; kingdom Metazoa; phylum Chordata; class Actinopteri; order Siluriformes; family Pangasiidae; genus Pangasius; species Pangasius sanitwongsei. The sequence goes on along the minus strand of CM075013.1, from coordinate 23,550,598 downwards.
GTGTAGTCCGTGGCTGAGATTCGTAGTTTTTAATATATTACTTATTACCTTTTCACTCTCCTGTAGTAAATGAGAGAGGAAGTTGGATCTACTATTATTTTTACCACCACTTTAAACTGGCCCCCAGAAACATGGCACACACATGTGCTTCAGGAAACACCCACAGCTTGTAGGAAGCCTAGCTATGATGTCATCTCTTTCCTTGGACCTCCTCTCTGCGAAACACTTGTTCTTTTATTTTTTCCCTGCTCGGCTACTGCTGGAGACACACTCGTCTATGGATCTAAAGTAATGTGGGAGGAATTTAGCTAACGTCACACACAACCTCTTTTATTAGGGTCAGCAAGTGGAGACAGGACTGGGGAAAAAACACAGAGTGGAAACAGGCCTGGAAAACAGGCCTTCTACTGTATACAGCTGGGCTTGAGATCACCACTGAATGGTAGCCACTGAACACTATGTATGGTCTGGTTCACATTCAGTACTAGTTTAAATTTAGCATGTTGACTTTAGTTAATTTAGGTGTAAAATGCCACAGCACCCAGGCAAAAATTACCTGAATCAGCCTACCACCCCACCCAAGTCAAAAGTTCGACTTGAAATTTCAGCCACCACGTCTCTAAATCCTCCCTTCTCCCTACACAATGCAGTGATGCAAAGACACAATGAAAGTCAGTCAGTAACTTTAATAACTAAGGACCTTTTCTGATCAAATATTGTACTGCAGGACTCATATTTTGCTCTTTTCTTTTCACGTTGTGGTTTGGAATATTAAATGCTCTACCGATATCTTCAACTCCTATCTCACATTCTTCCCAAGCTCAGGAGTTTTGTTTATCAAAATGTGGGCAGAACAAGTTGTACATAAGATTTGTCACATACACAATAAAGTGAAATTCTTTCCCTGCATATCCCAACTTGTTAGGAAGCTGGGGTCAGAGTGCAGGGTCAGCCATGATGCGGTGGCCCTGGAGAGTTAAGGGCCTTGCTCAAGGGTCCCACAGTGGCAGCTTGGCAATGCCAGGGCTTGAACCCTGCCCTTCTGATCCTTTAAACATTGAGCCACCACTGTGTGTGAAAAGAGTCAGTGATCTTGATGCTTGTGCATTAGTGCAATACATAAGGAAGAACACTCATACTGCACTGAAAACTGTTCTTCTGGTGACATGCAATCATAAACCCTCATAACAAAGACAAAAGCATATCTGACGGTTTAGTGGTGCAGAAACCACTGGCTCTGATATACGGGTCTCCCTGTTTGTTGTTGGTCTTCTCTGGTTCATTAATTTATATCAATTTTATACACATTTTTTTATTCAATTCAATTTATTCAATTCAATTTTATTTGTAAAGGGCTTTTAACAATGGACATTGTCACAAAGCAGCTTTATATAAATAAATGGATTCAAAAAATATATTGTAAATATGTGAGTTTATCCCTAATGAGCAAGCCAGAGGCGACGGTGGCAAGGAAAAACTCCCCGAGATGATGTGAGGAAGAAACCTTGAGAGGAACCAGACTCAAAAGGGAACCCATCCTCATCTGGGTGATAACGAATAGTGCGATTATAAATAAATCCCTTCTATAACTGTGTACTATAAGGACAAATAGTGCAATTATGCAACCAGTAAATTCATTACAGCTTTCACATGAAGTCCGGTTTGTTGAACCTCTCCACTATCCACTGATGGAGTGCTGAGTACAAAGCTGCTCGTGGCAACTGCAGTCCCAAAGCCATCACAGAAATCACAGTCCCAAGCCATCACAGTACAACTCACCATATGAGATGCCCAAGACATCTCCACGGCCCCCAAGTGGCACCATCCCCAGCAATCCCAATGATCTTCAGGCCGTCCATGTGGGGCCACCCCCAGCAGCAGCCAACTCCAACCAGAAGCAGGGCATCAGGATAGATCAGGCAGGTCATATTTTATATAACTAAATGGACTCTGACCAGCAATTATAAAAGTTACTGCTTGAAAATTTAGAAAAAAATAGATGCTGGGCTGGCAACATATGGTCTTGGAAAATCCTCAAAAACCCTAAGGAAGTTACATTTCATTGTTAAAAAAAAAAAAAAAAAAAAAAAACTCATTTTGAAGATGGCAGACTCAGACTGCCTGGTTTGAGTATTTCAGAAACTGCTGATCTTGTGTGATTTTCAGGCACTCTAGTTTTTGGGGTTTTTTTTCCTTTTTTTCCTTTCAATCTTCAACTGTCCAGTTTCAGTGAGTCTGCTGCTAGTCATATACTGCTAGGAATACCTCCTACTATTTTTTTTTGGTAGAAATTATATATATTTTAGGTAAGAATCTTTTGTTGTAGTGTGGTAGAATATTATAGTATTGCCAATACCAGAATAACTAAGAATAATGTCTTTGTTACTAAAATTTCTAGTTCATGCAAAACTGACACTTTACATTTCATCCCACTGGAGATGATGAGTCATGAATTCCATGGAAAGGAGGACAGAGAGAGTAAACAACAGATAACAAATCTAAAAAAAAAAAAAAAGAAAGAAAAGCGAAAGAAATGGAAAAAACTGCCCCTTTTTCTCAAAGCCAATGCATTTGGAAAAGACTGAACATTGATTTAAATTATTCTGTGATTTAAAAAATAACATTTACAAAAGTTAAACACTGTGTGGAGGCACAAAATTAATTACTGAAAACTCACAAACTGAGTGTCTGATGTTTCCGCAATACATAAGAAAAGCTCTTTATGGGAAAACTGTTTGAAGGACAAATCCACCCTGGATTTTCATATCAATCTTAATGATTACCGTAATCTTCAACAGCATCCAAGATAAATTTTGTAATAAAATTCACTTTTTTAGTTTCAAATTCTTTTACGATCACTTCGGTTAATGGTTTCTTGCGTTACCCACAATGCAGTTGAACTACCTGTTAATAGTGGTGCCAGTGGGATTTAGCCCTTGCTTTATTTCTACCTAAAGAGAGCGATGCAGCAGTGCTTTAGTCCTTTAGTCTGTCCAACTATTTCACTTCTTCATCTGTACACTCTGCTCGAACATATCAGCTTCCAAAGATTCAACTTTCATGCTAATACTGCCATCAACACCATCACGCTCATCCTCTTGTAGTTCACTAACCAGCTGAGCCAATTTTCTGCCCTAACTACATTTCAAAATCTTTCAGAATCTCAGAATCACTGACCATTACACAGTATACCAGCAGTCGCCGTAGTCACCGAGCTGGGAGGTGGAGGTAGTCACTGAGCCCCAGTATTAGTTGGTGACCGGGAAATCAGGGCTACAGTTGTGTGGTGTGCACTAGGCTAAAAGCATGAGTCAACTGTTTTAACAATTACAGCTGGGTTTCTCAAACTTCCAAAGCAAATCTTGATATTCCAACCTTCTTTTTTGTGAGGACTGTCTTGACTTTCTTAATATGAGTGGCTTTCTTCTCATCTGTTATCATAGTGTGACCCTCTTTTCTACATTTATAACATAGGATAGCTCTCAATGAACTGACTGCTGTGATCCCGCCGTGGAGGGCAGGCCCGTTCTCAGACCCCTTAGCTTGTCTATATATAAAACGGCTTTGAACAATGGACATTGTCACAAAGCATCTTTACAAATATCTGGATATAAACTTTTAATTAAAATTTATCCCTAGGAGCAAGCAAGAGGTGATGGTGGCAAGGAAAAACTCCTGAAGGCGACAAGAGGAAGAAACCTTGAGAGGAACCAGACTCAAAAGGGAACCCATCCTCATCTGGGTGACACCGGATAGTGTGATTATACATTTCTCCTCTATAACTGTATACTATAGAGTCAAGTTGTGCTAACTGTATTAAAAGGAACTTGAGTATAAGCATCATTAGAGTTTTAACTTTTAACTTTTGTTATATCAGCCTCAAGTATCAATGACCCTGAGTCCCACTACAGGAAAAAGGATTGCAAGTGATGCTTAATATCAAAAGGCATTAGGAGCTGGACTGAAATGTATAATCGCACTATCTGGTGCCACACAGATGAGGATGGGTTTCCTTTTGAGTCTGGTTCCTCTCAAGGTTTCTTCCTCATATCGTCTCAGGGAGTTTTTTTTCTAACCACTGTCGCCTCTGGCTTGTCCACTGAGGATCTAAATCTACATCCTGATTTCTGTAAAGCTGCTTTGTGACAATGTCTACTGTTAAAAATGCTATATAAATAAAAGTTCATTTAAATAGAATTTGAAATAAATGTCAGTGTCTCTGCATACCTCTCCTAGAGTTTCATGTGACATTGTTCCTTAAAATAAATAAATAAATGCCATTTTCATACAGCATGATTGCTTTTCAGCTTGCTTCTCATAAACTTAAAAAAAAAAAAAAAAAAATCTAAAGACCAAGCAGTTCGCTAGCCAGCATGCAATTTATAAGAATCCACAGAAAACAACTCGGATGAAACGTGAAGAATGATTAAGATTAGAATGAGTGACTGCATTAGCAGTAGTAGCTTTTCTGTAACTTCAATTGTGTGCAATGCATCAGCGCTACTCTTGCTTGTTAAAAATCCTATAAACTTAAATGCAGTTGTATTAAGCAAGCAGGGAAGGCAAAACTGTGCAGTGTGGTAGTTTCTTAAACTACAGCTGAATTAATGCTCTGAGGAAGCACTGGAGTAATACTGCGGAGACGGCACAGCCTACACAAAACTACACTGGAGAACAGTAGAACTTTGTAATCAAGTCCACGTAGAAAGCGAATAACTTATTTTTGAACTGTATTACTTAAACAGAAACGAAGAAACGTAACATAACAAAGAACATGACAGGGAAAGCCCAGCAGCGCCTGTACTTTCTGAGAAGACTGAGGAAAGCACATCGCCCACCTCCCATCCTCACCATGTGCTACTATCGAGAGCATCCTGTGCAGCTGCATCACTGCCTGGTTTGGGAATCGCACCGTCTCAGATCACAAGACCCTTCAGCGGATAGTGAGGACAGCTGAGAAGATCATCGGGGTCTCTCTTCAGTCCATCGCAGACACTTACACCTCACGCTGCATCCGCAAAGCCACCAGCATTGTGGACGACCCCACACACTCTTCACCCTCCTGCTGTCTGGCAAACAGTACCGCATCATTCAGGCCTTCACGACCAGACTGTGTAACAGTTTCTTCCCCCAAGCCATTAGACTCCTCAATACTCACAACACACACATACACACATATACACACACACACACAACTGTATATTCTCCATCCTCTTTGCAATTTTTTTTTTTGCACATCCCCGCATTACATTATGCTGCTACAAATATTCATTATACTGTACATATCTTATACTCTCTACTAGGCTGCTACTTCTTATGTTTACACCTACAGAAACTTATATTGTACTCTTTGCACTGTTGTCACTGGATTCACTTTCTAACAGAACTGTGTACTGGTCGGCGCTGCACTGGGACTTACTGTGCCCAGTGTCTGTCCCAGTAGTCATTGTTCTGTCTTGTGCTGTCTGCACATGTTTGCACTTGTACACTTTATGTATAAATGTGTGTAGTCCCTTGTAGTTCTGTGCTGTTCTGTGTTTGTCTTATGTAGCACCTTGGTCCTGGAGGAACGTTGTTTCGTTTCACTATGTACTAACTGGCTGTATATGTTTGAAATGACAATAAACTCCACTTGACTTGACTTGACTTGACTAATATATTTTCCGGAACATGCCCAAAACAAAACTGGTAAGTCGTTGTTCCAATAGCTAAGGGTTAGGAATTACAGGGCGAAAGATGTGTGTGCTAAATCTTCAAGTAAGGCATCATCCCAATCGATATTTAGATATGCCTTTTATACGATTTTACTTCAGATTTCATTTGTCACTTGTCTGCACCTTGTTGTGAGCACCGAAATTAGTAATTGGGCTAATCTGTTAATTATGCCGATATGACTGACAATAAGTGGGATGGAAGCTTTTCTTAATCAATTTACCCATGAGAGCACTGTTCCATCACTAGGGTCTCCTGCATACACGTGGCCAGAAGTGTGTTCAGATACAGGCACATCCTCCCGCACAAGAAGAACTAAGAGAATAAATCACATACGATGCATAGAAATGTGTGTATACGTGTTTTATGCAGAAAACCTTACATACATACACTTTGAGACATGAGAACCCTGGAGAGCAGCAGCTGTTTTCTGCTGGATGAGTAAACAGGAAAAGTCAGTGAGCGCTGACAGCTGGAAAGCTGTTTTTCAGATAACTCCAGAAAAATGGTGGTGGGCAGAAGTTTGTCCTGAGTCAGTGCAGTGTAGTGGAAAATGTCTGCTAAATCAGTTATTGTTCCTGGTTCCTCTTCGTAATGTAGATAGATAGATTGATAGATAGATAGATAGATAGATAGATAGATAGATAGATAGATAGATAGAATTGCAGAGATTAAGAGAGTTATACACCTTTTCATGGTTCATCTAAATTAGCATGAAACATGAGAGGACTTTCTTGTGGTTAGACATTTTTTTTTGTTGCAAGAAATGCAGAAAGCAAAAACAACTGCACAGGATCATGATCTCTAAAAACAGGTGCTCATTTTTGTAGCACAAAAGTTTCATATGTATTCACGCTGACATGCTTACAACAGTGAGTCTCTCCGCTTTGTAACTGTATGAAATCACAGCTCATAATAAGTTCTCTTTAACTCAGTGACACAAGAGACAAGCTCCTGCTACAACCGCTGCAAAATTAACACTACAGAGGAAGGCCTATTCAAGCCAACCATGTTTTTCAATAAAGTTTTTACTAATTATTTGAGTAAAATATACACTAGAAAAGAATGCACAAACACACATGCACACACTTTCAAAAGTATCCCAAATTAAATGTTGTTTTCTATATTTTCTTTATATCTCCCTCCTCCACCAATGGGCCTAACCTTCTGCTACAAGTAAATACAATGGGTACGAATACACATTTTTGTGACCTTGACGAAAATTAAATCCAGCATTTCAGCTCAACATCCAACAAAATAATAATATTCATGTTTAAGGTTTGGGAAACCGAATATCCTGCTTACACATTTATTCAGTGCTACAGCTAACGAAAACACTGTGCTTTAGACACTCAGGATGGAAAACAACTCATTCTAGGCTTGTGTGATATATAACGACTTTATCATCCCTACACAATACGACGCTGCCACAATATCCAATAATGTTTACTCTGATTATATTACCATACCCGGAAACCTTTATGAATTTTGCATAGAAGTGCTGCAATTTAACACTAGTATGAGTTATTACTCAAAAATATGCAAATGGAAAATGGTCAAAAACTCCACTTCCAGTTTAGGGCCAAGAGAGAAAATAATTTGACCTAAAAAGATTAAATAGACCTACAATGAAGTGTCGAATCCAACACTTCAAATAACAGTAATGAAAATTAAAAAGTGATTAAATACATAAAGTAAATAAATGACAGCGATGTGGACATTAGACAACCCCTTTGTACAAGGATTGACAATGTACCATTTTTTTTTTTTTTTACTGTTTACTGCATATTATTGAAGAGTCACCTAAAATTACCTCATCGTGACTGCAGCAGTTCCCAAGTACTAAGCTGGTTCCATTATTACACCCTCCCCCATGCTGCTTGGACCTGAAATGGTTTAAATGCTCTTTTCCCTGCTTTTTTAGGCTGTTGGATCTGGATGACTATAACTCATAAATCATGTTTTTTTATGATAAATCACAAGCATAGAAAAATCTATTTCACACAAGACTAACTCATTCAAAATAAGGCCAGTATTTTGCAAGAAAACAGTTCGAAGCGCTTTGTGTTAATCAGCCAAAGCAATCCTGCCTGTAATTGTTTTTCCAGCAAAACCGAATCCTTTATAAACTTTAAAGGAATTTCACAGGAACAATGATCATCATAGGACTCAAACACCAGTTCTGAGTCTTTCCCAAGACCTCTACACCTACTTATATGTCAAAATGCTTGTAAGAGGGGTCTCTGTCAACTCCAAGTCATTCAGATTCATCAATATCAATTAATAACGTCGAGAGGGACATTCGTTTCTGGACACAGATTTAGCATTAAATGACATAAGGATGGCAATGGGTTTTAGGACAATTCAACAAAATCGTAATCTTTATAACTTAATCTTAATCTTTTAACTGAATATTTCATGGCGTGTTTCCTACTGTTCCATTGTACATTGCACAGAACAATCTCACGGCTCTGAGTGCAAACCTACAAAGAGAATTTATGGATGCGACCTATACCACTTGATGGAGTACTTTTTATTCCCCAATCACATATTTTATAATCTGATCTGTCTTAAACATCATGTTTTTTTTCTTTCTTTTCAACCGAAGAAAAAAATGCACAGTAGCTTTACTGCAGCATTATCAAGCATTGCACAGGAAGCATGGTAGACGTAGTAAAGGTTAAATCCTCTTATAGGTAAATATGTGAATAATGTCTGCAGCGTCTTGGTTTTTCTACAGTATGTCAGTTCTGTACTGGCAATTGACAAAACACAAACCTCTGAGAATGTCTTTTCCTGATGTACACTGAAACCAGTGTACTTTCTTTTAGTAAAATATGGATTTAACAATGCATCAACAAAGGATAATGTTTATAATGGGATGGAATGATATTTTTTGCACTTGTCTTTTTCTACAAACATGGAAATGGCATTTGGTTGGTATGATGCTTGTATCACACACAATTATTAGAGAATGAAAGCCCCTCTCTAATGAGCACAATCATGTTTTTCAATGGTGTTTGTCATTCACCAAAATACATCAATAATTAACTGTAAATTCCCATTGCACATTTGTCCACGATCTTCCAAAAAAGCAGAGGAAGCACCATTTTGTTTCACAGGCACATACACAGAATTTCTTTCAAAATGTCACATTTAGTGATATGAACGAGTTATAAACCATTAAAATAAAATGGACTGTGGGTTAGATTTTCTAGGTTCAAAGTCAATTCAAATTGTCCATTTATTGCGATGGAGATCTTTATCCTTCAGCACAGCATCTTGACATTATTTGCCCACTGCCACAATTTGTTCCCCTCATCAGTTCATCTACTGCTGTCTGGTCAGTGCCTTGATCTTCATCCCTACTTTATTCATTGCCGTGATCCACGTCGTTGCCCTGATCTGGTCAGTCTCGCTACTGCTGTTACTGTTATTTCCCTAGAGTTCATAACTGCTCGGATCTGCTCGGCTCTCCCTCGTAATCCTCATCACTGCACTCACTCACTCACTCCCTTGATGCCTCCTCAGCTCACATGATGCTTAGATGTGTGACATATTCCTATTATACATTATGATGTAATATAGTATGAATAAGTCATACAGCTACAATCCTTTCTACCATGTTTGCTATACTAGTCTGTTTTACCTTACAGGTATGGTCGTTAATATGTGTAACCACCAAGCTTTTTCCAGTTCACCCTTACCCTTACATATATAAACAGTGGTTACTAGGGGAAAAACTCAGTTCTTTCATTCATTCATCAGTAAGTGCTTTATCCTGGTCAAGGTTGCAGTGGATCTTTAGCGTAACACTGGTGACAAAGCGGAAGAATTCACCCCGGCTGGGACAGCAGTCCATTTCATGGCACCATGCACACACGTTCACATAAACTCTCACATCTAGGAGCAATTTAGCATAGCTAAATGTTTTTGGACAGCGGGAGGGAACCAGAGAACCCAGTTTTGCTATTATATTTGTAAATTATCATTCCGTTCTCTATAACATGATACTACAACCACGTGTACAAAACCATCACAGTTTAGGTGAGCCCCCTCTCCAACAACCATGCAGAAGAGCTGCAGTTATGACATCATTTCCTGTGTGCTACTGTTTTCCCACCCTTATCTGAACAACATGAAACATTTTTCCTAAAATGGTTCTAAAAAGGTTCACTCTCTAAACACGAACGCAGGTTGAAAAATGAGAAAAGAATAAGTGGTTTCTCACAGGGATCGCTGCCAGAAGACTCATCCACTGTGTAGAAGGAAGGGCGTGTTTCAGCATACACATTTTAGATTTCAAAATCAAGATTCTGGATAGCTTAATTGGCCGTGCATTGGGATTTCAACTCGTTTTAAATCTAGGATGGGCTATAAAACCAAACACATGTCTCCTCAGTTATCCAGTGTCAGACACATTATGGTGAGATTACAGTATGAGGTAATGGCTTGTTGAGCGAGACAGACGGAATGATTCACTGCGCAGTGGAAACTGTGGTGTGATTCCCCGGGGCACATTTGAGGAAAGCCTTTTTCCAAGCATGTAGTAAGATGTAAGTACTCGCAGGTAATTCACAGTGAGTCAAATACAACTTTCTGTGGATCTGTCTAACGTGATCAAGATCAAAAAAGCTTGTGATCAAACACGTTTGTGAAGTCACTCAATTCATGTATCGTCTTTACGTTTCAAACCAACTGCTTATGTTTGCTGGCTTATACAGTATGTGAATGGACTCTATATTTTGTATAAGACTGCCGTTTTGTTCCAGGGCAGGTGAAAAGCCTTTCGGGTGCTTTGATCCGCCTGCAGTTTAGCACACAGAGCCAAAAGCAACCAATCAATGACCACAGCAGTCACGGACATAAATATCATCCATTCATAACCGAGGATAAGGTGGAGCCTTTCCGTTTAGGAAAGCAAACAGGCTACAAGAGGGAAACAAAATATTTGGTTGAATAAACCTGACATGAACAGGAGATACACACAAACTTTGTCGAAGGAGGAACAGTTGGCATCTGTGGCAAGCTTCTACCTTTCCAGAAGGGTCTTTATGGCAGAGGCGAGATGCAGATATTTGGAGGCCTGTTTGAGACTGCAACGTTAGAGGAGTGGTGGAGTGTTATACATTTCCCAGAAATATCATTCCTAAAATACACTTGTGGTGTTTTTGTATGTCCTCTGACGTAGAAACAGAACTAAGAATGCGTCTGATCTCAGCCTGCCACAAAGGTCAAAGCAGCCTTCATCTGCTGCTGTGTGTGTGTGTGTGTGTGTGTGTGTGTGCGGGGGGTAATTTATAGGGATGTACAATCGGACAATTTGGATAGAAGCATCGATTTCAAAGTCAATTATTGAAATTAATTAAATTAGAATTGATTATAAAGTGATTATTATTGAAAAAGGACAGAAAAAATGTATATAGTTAAACTGATGTGTAAATAATTTAATAGGCTAGCAAGGTGATTTGCCCATAACATTTCTGATCAAACAGTCCCTCTCTACTTCGTCATCACCTGCAAATTGACGGCAGGCCTACCACAGATTGATCAGAGGCTACTAAATTGTAACATATTGTATCATAGCATATCATCACATATCAAATCATTGCCTTAACAACTGAAATCATATGAAATCAATGATTTACACAGCTAGACTTTGGCATGACGCATGATAATTTATTAGACTCTCATATTGCTTTAGATCATTCCTTTATCCATATCCTGAAGTTCGCTGGTGTAACCTTACCCTCAGCACTGCATGTAATATACAGGATATTAATGATTGTGTTTAATAAATCAACTATCAGTTACTTAACACACAGTTTCATATCCCTGGTCCTGTCTCCTGTCCTGCAGATTTTAGAGTTTCCTCAGCTCTAACACACCTGAGCTAAGGATCAGCTCCTGCAGAGATGAAGTGAGTGTGTTAGAGCTGCGAAAACACCAAAAACATGTGCTGGTTCTCCAGGATTAGGGTTGGGAAGCTGTGACTTAACCCAACAGGAGCAAAGCACACAGGATATTTCCCCTTCAACTAACTAAACTAAACTTTCTGGCTCATTTCCTTTTACCTTGAGGTACGCGAGCTGCAGGTAGTGGTATGGGATTCTCCGGTGGAAGTCTTGGTCAACATCAGCGCTCACTTTATGCATAGAAAGAGGTCCGAGTTTTCTTTCCAAGCAATCGTTGAGACAAGCGGCTCTTCGCAAAATCGCATCGAACAGCTGGAGGTCAGTCGCAGTCACAGTCTCAGTCTCAATATCAGTATCAGTCTCAGTCACATTATCAGTCGCAGTCACAGTATCAGTCGCAGTCACAGTCGCAGATGCAGTCGCAGTATCAGTCGCAGACGCAGTCACCGTCTCAGTCTCAGTCGCGTCGAGCTTGTGTTGATCCCTGCACTTGAGTCCACACTGGATTTTGGTCTGGCGCACTTGGGCGAAGTTCTCCAGCGCTTTCTCCATGTACCGCACCACGTTCACATAATCACCCCGCTGAAAAGCCTCCACTCCGCGGCTGTAGAGCAGGTCGTGGGGCTCGATCGGGGCTGCTGATGACAGCAGGAGCGTGGGGAGGATGAGAGTCAAAGCCCCGCATGTTTGCAGAAAGTGGACGACCATCTTCGGCGCTCAGAAGGCAAGGGAAAATTCCAGAAAGGTCTGTCTCAGTCTAATAACCCAAAAGGACCGGACATACGAGTTGTGTTACGAGCCCAAGACGCGCATAAGAGAACACACACCACCCCAGGCGCTGTGCTGGTCATTCTGCTGGTCCCATAGCCGGCGACATTAGTGTCACGTCCCATCTGCTGCTGGATAAAATGAACTCCTCCCCCTCCAAAGTAGGAAATCACTACGCCTGTGCACTACACTACCACACAGTATGCTCTGTATAGCATTTAGCACGGTAGTGTGCGACGTTCTTAGGGAAAAAACTAGTTGAATTTTAACATACGTACTAATACTTCATTAGTGATAATAGAGTTTTGAAATGGGGTGAGCGGGGTAAGTTGTCACACGGTTTATACCTCCAACTGTAGAGGCGCAAACTCAAGAATTAAACAGTAGGAGTGTAAACATCAGGCTTCCACACGATACGATTTCGATTCTGAATGCACGATTCGATATTTGACGATACCACAGAATCTGCTACCATACGATATGATGGGTTTAATACCCTCCAACTAACTTTGTTCAGAAGCTGTGGAAGGACTAGTGTTATTTAGGAATGATGATGTCTTAAACGTCTATTTAAAGTTCGGTTTAATTTTATTTGTATAGTGCTTTTAAGAATGGACATTGTCACAAAGCAGCTTCACAGAAATATATAATTTCTGTATATAAATTTAAAATTTGTATCCCTAATGAGCAAGTCAGAGGAAACAGTGGCAAGGAAAGAAACCCTGAGAGGAACCAGACTCAAAACGGAGCCCATCGTCCTCGTCTGCGTGACACCAGTTAGTGCAGTTATAAATCATTTTTATAACTGTGTTAAAAGAAACTTATGAGCTTATGAGCAACTAGTGAGCATGAGCATCAGAGTCATTTCTGAATTCATTATAGTTTTAACTTAAAGTCTGTTGTATCGAAATGAAGTTGTATCAGTGATGGAGACTGGAGTGCAAACTGTTCTTAGCAATCGCAGTCCTAAGACTATCCAACTAAGAACATCCACAGCCATCTTTATGGTTTCTATGTGGTACCGTCCTCGTTAATCTTATGGTGATGTCCGTGCGAGGCCATCATTAGCAGCAGCGAGTGATACTCAGATGATAGAAGTCGGGCATCAGGATGGATCAGGCAGGTCCAGAGAGCAGAAAAAGTCAGGAAATAACACAGATTATGTAATGTATATTAAATATGTAAGTAAATAAGTATCAGGCAACTCACCTTGCTAGACTGTTTACATGCCAATTTAAAAATATTAATTATTTTTACACACCAGTTGTCCGCCCTTTTTTGATAATTACCTATTTATAACCTTTTTTTTTTCTTGTGATCTCAAGATAACAAAAGTTGTTTTCTCAAGGTCAAATATGCCTTATTGATTGAAACAGGTAGGCTACCTCCCGATGCACTTGCACCATCATGTCATCAAATGAGAGCGACAGAACATAGTGAACAATTTAAAAAAATAAATAAATAAATTAGGTTATAAATGAAGAGGTAGGCAGGGTGCCTAGTATAATGATGATAAGATGATAAGTTACTGAGGATTCTTAGTCCATGTTCTAATTAAAATATAATGAATTTTAATAATCTCTAAATATTTGAAATAAATATTTTCACATGAGAAAATATTTTAAATAAAGTCATCATTATTATTAAACCTGAAATAGGTTCTATTTCTCAAAAGCAATATTAAATTGGCATAGTTGATAGAGGTCCTGCCAAACAGTTTAGGAAGGATGTTTTAGGATAGGCCTGTCGAAATTAAGAAATTAATTTCGGTAATTAACCGAAAAGTTCTCGCTCCACACCCTCCATTTGATTGAAATATGCCCTACAGAGTTGATTTTGCACAACAAGTGCATTTTACCTTTATTTGAATGGATGAATTTCCTTGGCATTTAGAAATTTATTAAAGAAATTTATTAAAGAAATTTATTAAAGAAAAAAAAAAAAAACACCATTTCTACATCACCTACAGTGGTACCTGTATGAGGAAATTTTACAAATGACAAATTTAAAGACATTATTTCCACATATCCATCAGCACTAAAACCTTCTGAAAGATTTGATGATTGTATGATTAAATCCTTGGGTAGTTTTTAAAAAATTAAATTGTATATACATTTTCTATACTCAACAGTAATTTTTATAAGCTAATATTTATCAATTATGTATACTTATGGTCTGTATAGTAATAGTTTTTTTTGTTTGTTTCATTTACTCGCACTAATGTGTTGTCACAGTTATGTGGTTTGAATGATTATTAACGTTGCATTCCTACATAAGACGGCGCAAATCAAATAACACATTTTAGCTTTGTTAGTGCTATTTATTTGTTTGTTTTCTCGTTTTTTTCCTTTTTGATATTTTTGGTAGCCATGCTATACTTGTATTATTACATACATTTGTGAATTTTATATATTGTTTATTGGATATTACAGTTTAAATGCATTGCATTCATCAATAACATCTTTTAAATCAACGTGTCTGTGTCTTGCACTGGAATGGGAGTGTAATTCTTAAATGCTCGGAATCTTTAAATGTGATTTTCCTTTTTTTTTTTTTCTTTCGTTCTTTTTTACTTTTTGGCGTAACCAGAGTTTAAAACGCTATAACTTTACTTCTGATTGAGATATCTGCAAAAGGGACATATTTTTTTGTTTAGGAAAGCCTGTAGTTTTCAGGGTACATTTGTGTTTCTGCACAGACACAGAGAGCCCACTCCTTATCTGACCCCCACTGGTTCACTGATTAATTTTTTACTTGAGTAAAAAAAAAATTTCTTAAGTTTAAAAGAAAAAAAAAATCTATCCTGCAGTCCATTGTACTCAGAACTCGGAAAAATCCAAGTTTTTTTTGTTTTTTTTCGATTTTCCAAGTCAAGTTCTGATTTAAACATGTTCCAGTGCTTCTGCACAGAAAAAAAAACATGGATGCCCAGAGCAAGGTTATATTTGTATGACTAGTCTTTGAATTGAATAAAACTTTCAAGAAGATCTACATGAATTATCTCTCCCTTAATTATTACATTCTACACTCTCTCACTCATTAAATGTTTAACTGTGTATAAGCTAATAGGTCTAAGCACGCAGCTGGGAATTTTGTTGTTTTGTGTTTATTTTGTGATAAACGCATAAGCATGCTTATTTTTAATAAAGTCATTCTATTTGCAAGAGTTTGTCTCCCTCTTGAGGCAACGTTGAATGAACGATCAAATAATTTAAATATAATGAAATCGAACGTTTTCATGGTTTTGTGTTCTATCATATTGAATCATACTTGCTAACAGGATAATATTCTACCACTTGCGTAAGACAGGGAGCTTATTTAAGGAATAATAATAATAATAATAATAAGCACTTTTTGTAGTCTGTCCAATTATATAATAAAGTATATATAAGTATAATAAATAAGTATATACGTATTGAATACGGATCCTTCTGATGTTCTAAAGGAGAACTTGGCATGAGCGTGTCAGTTTAGCAATGTGAGAGAAGAAGGACGGTTGATTGTCCACATCCAAACCATCTGCCTTGGACGCAGATGTGGGTGAGAACGGCGATGTGGATCTTCAACTGTTGATAACGATTCTAATCATGCTGGTTACTGCTGCAATAGGTCTCTGACCATTGGACTGGAGGTAGTGTCCTGAGGACAGACTGATATTAATGTTCAGTTGCTGAGAAAATGCTTTCCAAACCCTTGAAATGAACCGGACTCTGTCTGACACAATGTCTTCTGGTAACCTGTAGTGTCTGAAGACTTCACTAAAGATGATCATGGCTGTTTCTGTAGCTGCAGAGAGCTTTACCAGACAGATTAGAGCTGTGATAAAATCTGTGACATCATGGGTGACGTGGAATGGGCAGAGGTTCCAGCAAGCCTATGGGTAGATTCTTCGAAACACAAGATTGCACAGACTGGAAAGGCTTTGACATACAGAGTTACATGTTGAGACAAAGAAAGCCACCAGAACTTGTTTTCCACCGGCTTTATGGTGTGCAGAATCACGGGATGCCCTGAGCTGAGCAATGTGTGAACCCACTTCATGAGTTATTCTCTCATAGTCTGAGGAACAAATATTTTTTTCAAGGGGGTCATTCTGGTGGTGTGGGTTCCTCCGGTTGTGCTATCAAGATGTTCTCCATGGTCTCCCATCTAAATGAAGTTACAATACAGGACTGAGGAAGGATGGTTTCATCTGTGTTCCTCTTGTGGACTTTCATATAACTTGGATAGAGCTTCTGCTTTCATTAGATCCAGGTCAGTATGTCAGAATAAACTTGAACCATGTGAAGACCAAGCAAGAAAAGGCTTAATCTTTTAACACATAGCGCTCCTGCTAACCAATGCCTCCATTCCTCTTGTGTTCAGGTAGGGTTAACTTTCTAGAGTAGAATGCAGAGGGATTCAGCTTGGGAGGAATTCCATGACAAGCACTGTTCCTACTCCACGCTAAGTGTATTTTACTTTTTAGGATGGAGGTTAGCTGAAGTCCCTCATACTATAAATGCACATGGCTGACATGTTCTGCTTCTGAGGAAGAGAAGATCAAGATGTCATCTATATACACAATTTCAGATTGATTCAGGAATTCTCCAACCACCTCATTAACAAATGCTTGGAAAACCAAGGGGGCTTTTTTCCTCCACAAAGGAAAACCCAGCAGCAGCAGGTGATGGTAGTGGGCAAATATATACCCCAACTTCAGAGCTTCTTTGACATACTTGAAACAAAACTGCAGCTAAAGCAGAGATCAGCTCAGTGAATCACTGAAGGGGCTTCTATACAATATACACATATAATCACTGAAGGGGCTTCTATACATTTTAAACACATGTCTTGGAATGATTTCCATGTATCAAATAAAGTGTATTTTATTTCATTTTATTTTGTGACCATGAAAAGAAAAAAAATGTTGTGTAAAAGGTTGTAAAAGTTGAATTGAAAGTAATAAGATTATTTGGCCATATCGGCTATTGAAGCATTTCATCATTTCATAGACTATTGATCATTAATGTAGCTGCAGGGTTTTTAAGGCATTTGACAACTATCTATCCCAATCCCCTCCTTAAACATTGCCACGGTGCCACCACTTACTTGAACCCCTTGCCCCAACCTCCTACGTACCATGGGCACCCACGTGTACATCCATCTGTGCCTATTGTCCTCTTTTCTGAAAACCAAATCATGGTCACCCTTAGGTTTATTGAACTGAGACAAGACTGGGCATGTGAAACAAGTGGCACTGGTGAGAACAGGAAAGAACTCCACTTTAAACAAACTAGGAAACATATAAAAAGGATAATCTAATCATCATCAATCTACAGGCAAAGATAACACAAGAGTATATATATATAAGGGAAGACAAGGGCTATATATACACACAGTTACACAAGGAACACCCATGACTACAATCTAAGTAGATAATGACAGAGCAGAGGTGGAGCAATAACCAAAACAGGAAGTAAGTGTGAATATATATTCTACACTGAAATAGAAAGCTATACAACTGATCACGCTTAGCTTTCAGTAGATTTTACAGCATGTAGAAATGCTGTTTTCCCTGATTTGCACCTAAGTAAACTTGTTATTTACTATATGTTAACATAAAGGTTTTTTTTGAGTAGGTAAGTCTTTATAGCTTCCTAAAATGGAACCAAATGGAACCCTGTTTGATATAAAGCACATGGCTGTTGGGTTCTAAATTTAAGGGTCTGCATTTCCTTTGTTTATGTTTTGGTCCTGTCTCCAGATCCTCTTCTGTCAATTGCTTATCACTTGCTTGTAGTCCCCAAGAGAATCGGATTGGTATTTACATATCACTGCCAAATAAAAAGAAAGTCGCCAAAATTATACTTAAAAGCTTCAGAATTGTTCGTGACGATCTTTTCCCTTTTAAAGAACCCTCCAGTAACCTCACACAAATAGACAGAATACATAATCTGCATGCTTTTTAGGCGTAACACTGTGTTCACACTAGCGGGTGGCAAAGCAAAGGGTGAGCATTCGTGCCTTGTTCACGCCTGGCATTCACATGTGTCCTGGGTGATCTGATTGTATGTGGACAGCTCTAAGAACAGGTGTAGACTGACATAATAAATGTGTGTGACACCCTCCCTGCACCATCCGGTCACAAGGGGGGTAAATATAACCAACATGAGATCTGAAGTGGGAGGATGAATTTCACAGATGTAAAACAGCTGCATTCTGAAATAGTATATATATATATTGTACACGCTTCAATTTCATGATCAGAAAAAGCAAACACTTTAAACGTCATATAGACAAAAGGGCAAAGGAGGTCAATGCATAGGCCTTTTCCTCATGTCACACAACTATGGGTTTTAATTTTACACTATCTGTAGCTGCTTGACTCTTAGGCAGGGTTTTACTCTCAGTCCGTGCATGTGAGATTTGTGCCTGTCACTCTCAAACCTGTTCGATGTCATTCCTAGTTGGGGAAAAGAGCCTGGGGCACAACGGCCTGCCTATTTCTCTTTACACTGCTTTATATGAGGGTGCTGTGTGTGTTTATAAAAACTGCCTATGCCCATTGATCTAAGTCTGAAAGTAAGTATAAAAAGCAAAACACCACCTTATGAGCTATAAGCTAATGGACTTTCAGTGGAGAGACAATTTTGGAGCAGAATAAAAGGAAGGGTGAGAAAATGTGCATTATTTTCCCAAAGAAAAAAGAATGTACGCAGCCAAAGAAATTTGAATGTCTGAAAAAAAAACTTTATTGCACAGGCATTATGTTCAGTAGGGTTAGTCACTGTATATGTTTTGTCAAAGATCGCACAGTAACTTTTAGTTGCTTAGTATTTATAATAAGTTTTTCTCTCACACACACACACACACACACACACAAACACAAACACACACACATACACATTTCCCAACCTTTCTGAAGTTTTATGAACTTAGCCGACACACCCTGGTGAGCACCTCTACCGGTTTTTCCTGAAGATGTGCCCAAGGCTGATGGGGGAAAAAAGTCAGTCACCTGAATTAAAGTGAAGTTTAGAGGTTGACTGAGCACAAGGTGTGTTCTGACTCCTCACCTCTGCTGTTCCGACACACACTTTTCAGATAAAACACCAGGCTTTAAATGATTTTCGTGGCATCTCCATGTTTCAACGTGAAGTCTATGACTGTTCTTCAGCACACAGCATATAATCTGAGGTAAGCACTGTGGGGAATTTTACAGATTCATAGTGCAGTCTTGTGGATTTTCTTTTTTCCTGCAGCCTGTTTTTAAAATTATTACTCGTATATGGTGATACACCATATTACACATGCATGTAGATGCATTGCTGCCTACTCCGGCAGCCAATCTAATTAACCCTTTCATGCATAGTGTCCACATTTACGTCTATTTTACATATAATATACGATGTAAATCACCTCTGACTCACTTGAGACCATTACTGTAATTTAATATCAATATTTAACATATTCTGATTTCTGTTGCTCTCTAGACTATTTGACATGTCTCTCATATATCTGTCCAACCTTTCTACACAAAATCCTAAATTAAGGATTAAAAAAAGCACTAACGAATGCTGTAGCCTTTTAAAACTGATCTCTGAAATCAGCTGCCTGATGGAACAGGCCCAAACCTGCATATAAAATAATTCCAATTGATGCATTGTATTTCTACACAGAGACAGTCCATTTAATATTTATTCATTTATAATATTTTGAAAAATTCTAAATTTATATTGCCCACAATTTTGATTAATAAAAATCTGGATTTTTTTTTTTTTTTTTTTCAGTTATGCATGAAAGGGTTAAGCAAATGATCAATAAGCTGTTCTGCGGAGCTCACTAGTATTTCAGTCGTACTGAGCGAAATGTTTATGTTTCCATCCTTCTTGTCACACTTCTCTAACTCAAGGCATTAACACTGTACAGGACCAGGCTGGAACACCTCTTGTTTATACCTAAAAATGAGATTCACAGCAGACTGAGAAAACGTAAGCCAATATAAAGTGTTGTGCTTTCAGGTGGTGCGACAGCGCCGTTTCCCATCACACTGCTACACACTCTGCTGGGAACCTTGGCTGAAATGGACACGAGAAATTTCAGTCATTGTTTCTGGTAGTGGGCGCAGCAGACATTCGGCTTGAATGGTGATTTCCCTTTGAGGAAATGACGTCACACCATCATCATGTCTTGAGGAATGCTTTTTATTTTTTGGGTGACCAGATGAAATGGTACCGTGTGTTGATTATGTATTATTGTTATTATTATTATTTTTTATTATTATTATGGTTGTTAAGGTGTTATTGTTATTATTCAATCGATACTTTATAGGAGGTTTATTTCTTGATTTAAAACTCAATAACTTATACAGGCATAATGTTAATGTTAAGTTAAATCTATCTGTGATTTTAATAAAACAAGAAATGTATATGATACAAAATGTTTCAAATCTTTCAACACATTGTAACTGGTTTGTGATCTGAGGCTCTTAATTTCAGAAATTAAAAGTTATAACAAATAAATAACCCTAAAGAGCAGTTCACTCAGAAACCAGAGAACCCTGAGGAAATATACATATACAGTTATATACACAGAAATATACAGTTAAATACACAGAAATATATAGTTATATACACAGGGGGTTGGTATCAATTGGATAGCAGGGTTACTCCCCCTGTCTTTCCAAAAAAAAAAAAAATCAGGTTTCATTTTTGGCACTCATATCAGATTAACAAATGGATTATTTTGGACTTTTGTTGAACCAAGCACAACAGCACCACAAACGATCATAAATAAAACACACCGAATGGTATAAAGTGCCACTGTGGGCTGATTTCTTTCTAGGCCAGACTGTAGAATCACACAGCCTATCAGTGACAGCTATGTCAGGTAATTACACAGAGTGAAATGCCCCCTAGAGTGTGCGTGCATTGGGGCTTATGTTTTTTCAGTGACACATCCGTAACACGTCATCAGCAGCCATGTTAGTGACTCAGTCATGGGTGTAATGAATATGAATGAGATGGATTATTAGGTTGGCTTGACAGATTATTTTCTCCATACTCTTCTTAGTATTATTCTATTTAAAATGTTTTTTTTTTTTTGTTTTTTTTAATAAAGCCATGAAATATGGCACAATCATAGATTGGGATAGGAATTACAGTTGGGATAGGATGATAGGAATTATGGTTGACACGTAGCAACTCACCAAATTGTGTTATTCTTCCATAGGGAATACATGAAGGTGCTTTTATTTTTAGTTGAAAGATCATGTAGACCAGTCAGGGTGCTATAAATATGAACCGTGATCATTATGTAGTACTCCATCACTCTGCTCAGGAAAGAGAGCTGAGCCCAGTCAGCCTGGTGGTGGCGAAACCTACTTTTGGGAACTAATCCTAGAATTTTTGTCCTATCTTCACAAAATTGGTGTCAAATGGATCAGAAGAGTTTCCCCCAATAATCGTCAAAAAGATGTTGAGATTTATGCACAATATGGCCGCCACCTGCCAATCAATTCTAATGGGACGGAGCGTAATTCACGTAATCAGCTGTAACTCATGATTATTTACATGGGCTTGAATGAACCTTGAAATTCCCCTTCCAATCAGTTTTGAGCAGGCATTTGATAGGGTTACCAATGAGCACTCACCACAAAATTTGAATGATAGTTCCCTACAGGTATCTACTAAAATGATGCAGTCAGTAAAATTGGCCATTGGAGGCACTATTCAAGTTTTTCCACCTGTAATAATGTGTACAGTAATAAAGTCTTTTTTCTCCTAATTCATTGGCTTATGCCTCAAAAATTTAGACCCATTTAGCCCCACCTACTCAAATTTCTAATAATATGCAAAACATATTTTTGCAAACTATTCCCAAGGTTTTTGTCTTCAAACATTGTGATATAAAATTACTCATAAGCATCTGTCCATTAATGATTATTTTAAAAAGTTGAGATTTGTAAAGAATATGGCAGTTGCATGCCAATCAATCATTACGAGGTGGAGCTTAATTTATTCAAACACATGAAATATTAGACGGATTCAAACAATACTTTAAACCCATATCCAGGGCTAGATTCTGAGGCTGCCTGCTAAGGTTCGGGTGTGGGCACCCTTAGGGGGAGGAGTTAAGTTCAAATACCTGTATCTCAGGAACTGTAAGTCTGATCGAGCTGAAACACCCTAGCAACCACCTGTGATACCATAGCAACCGCCACATTATAAATGTACAAAAATCACAGATTATATGCATATAAATGACATATTTACGCAAAGTAGTTTCCTCCCATGAATCTCTCCAACCCCCACCTCACTCGCCTTGGAATTTTGCATTATGCCACTGGTTTCGTTGTTACCAAAATTGGTATTTTTCACTGAAACATACCTATAAAGACTATATTCAGACCCAAGTGGCAGTAGCACATCAACACGCGTAAAGAGCCATAAAGACATAAAGGCATGCAGGTGAACCAGCTTCAACTAAGGCATTGCTGGCTTCAAGCATTCCTCATTCATTACAGCACTATAGTACAGCCTGCAGCGCATTCAATTCTCTTACACACATTCCCTTCATTTGAGTTTCTCTTCCATCTCACTGTCGATAAATTTACATTTATACAAACTGTCTTGGTTGTGAACTTTTATTTCATTACATTCTAAAAGAAGCACCAGTTTAACACATATGGGAACAATTCAACAAACAGCAGTTTCAAGCTGCGTCGAACATCGTCAAAAATACCAGTTACTGTTTTTCCCAGTAAAATAGTTGCTTGACTATCACATTACTTCACACATTGTTCTCACAACAGATTTAACGTCATCATCTGTAACATTTTATATGTCGCGTTCAATAGAATAATTTTCTTGGAGGTTCTGAAAAGGTTGATTATTTAAGCTCTTTGAAAGTATCTCCTTTCAATCCAAATTATAATAATGTTAGAGTTGATTCAATTTGCCTGGAATATTTTTGGTCAATTCTGTGTTTCCAGTACGGGAAGATGATGTGAAATGTGTTCATGTGTGAATATACATGTATTTATATAGGCTTTATGGGGAGAGGACTATCTGCCCTCTTCTGCATACATGAGATCACAGACACCCACAATTGCTAGTGTTGCTGTGATTGACAGGGAAAAGAGAGTATGCCCCTCCCACCCAGACAGCACTCACAACCTCTGATCCTCTGACAATAATGCGAGCGCTTTTCAGGGGCTAAAATGTTTTTTAATCAGTTGACAGCTTTCCAATAATACAGACATAAGAACATCCTATGAGTTAAATGAATTTTAGATGAACAAAAAACACTCAAAAAAATCTTACTTAAAATCCATTTATTTCTTATGTAAATGATACTTGGCCAGTGTTACTTATGAAATAATGTGCAAGATACAAACGTTCATGGTTGATCACAAGACATACAGCATTTGATTGTAGAATAAATAGTTATAGTCATGACCTGTTCTGAGCATCAATTTTTACCATTGAATAACAATAATGGCTGATTTTTTTTGTATTGCCTCTTCAAATATTGATATATAAATCAGATTCCTTCCTCCTCGTAATATGAGCTGATGACAGTAGTTAAAGCAAAGTCACTTTACAGCAAGCACTTCATTATATTCCAGAAATGATCATCTAGCAACAAACAGCTAATCACTTTCAACATTCAGTGAAAAACATGAATGCAATACCGTTCATTTCTGGCAGGTAAAGAACAGGCAAGACCATCTCCGCTAGGCCATGGACAACTTTATATCTTAATATGAAGAATCATCACTAAAATATACATACTGGTAAATAAATCAGTTCAAAAAAGAAAAACTGTTGAATAATACTCAGTAACTTTACTTCAGTATAGTAGCATGGTCAATCCTTCATTGACAGATAAATGATGTTTTCATGGTAATGAATGTGAGATAGAGGCATATAGTACTGGCAACTGAACACTAGTATAGTAGAGGCACTAATACTGTACCAAAAGGAATTTAACTGATGTTTGTCTTTCAGTTCTACACAGGGAGTCAAGTAGTCCAAATAATCGTGTTGCACATTTCCCTGAATAAATGCAGATGGAAAAAACCCTGTATGACAGACCATTTTGGACTGAAAACAATCTAACACATGCCATGATGAGCAGTAAATACTCACTGCCGTTCTGTGTTTACCGTTGCGTTTGTCTTTGCAGACATAATTGCCATGCGCAGTTGAATGCGAGGTTGTGGCCGAAAAAGAAAACAACCTGCTGGTGTGAAAAGGAAGTGTACATCAGTTGCCGACGTCCTGGCATGGCTAATGTGTGTATGTGGCAGTAAATGCATTTACTAATTACAACACTGATATCACAACAATGTAATATCTATAAAAGTAAATTATATGATTTCCATGTCCGTTTTTACAAAACATAAATTAAAAATAAATTAAAAAAAAAAAAATAAATCTGTCATTGTTGTCAGAAAATTTTCAAACATGCACAACAAATGAGCGTTTGGTCATCGTGCACACAGACCTATGACAATTCATTTGTGTATTCAAAAGTCTGGACTTGGTGGTGGTTTATATGAGATCAGCGCAAAAACAGACCCCACAACCTCCTGCTAGCAGTATACAGCAATCTTCAAAAAGTGAAGAAAAAAACAGAAGTACAGCACAAATCATGAAATGACAGCAAGGGCCTCAAGTCACTGTCTGTAGTAGGCACCTGTGGGAAGAAGACATATGCAAGACCATGAACATATATTTATATTTATATGTATCATATACATTTCTTTTGAAACATGAAAGCATGTTCTTCCCCTTAATACACTGGAAGTTTTGTTTTTACATTTTGATTTTTAATCCATCTTTTTTTTTTTTTTTTTTAATTAATAGATTAATTGATTTTAGGTACCAAAAATATTTATTTGCAGCATTTCAATCAACTAATACTACTACAGAACTCTTAAATAGGCTTAATTAAATAACAGGTCACTAACTGCAATACAACATTACTGACATTTATCAGATAATCTGCCACAGCATGAGAATATCATCACAGGTTTATGCCAATCAAACGGGATGCCCAAACTATCGCAGTGAAGTGATGGTATTCTCTACACTTTTTACTGGTTCTTCACACTCTGCATTTCAAACCCTGATTTGTTCAGTCCTGAACAGACAAATTCAGAATAAAGACAGAATAAATATCCTCTGGCTGTCTCGTTAACTAAAACACACTGACGCTAAGGTCATTTCGCTTGCTGCATGTGGGTGGAATTGAGTCCAAAGCTTTGGGGTTGGCCCTTAGTTTTCAATGCCTAGAATCAGTGAATCGACACATGCATCATGTCCTTAATTTTTCTTTTGAGACCGTGTTCAATTTCAACTCATCGATTTGTCATACAAAGTACTAGTAGCATGAGAGAATGCTTTCTGATCAGGCAGGAACGACAGATAAATATGACTACAAACGTGTGGTAAAGATAGAAAAACAGACAAGCTAGGACATCTCAATACACACTAGTTAATAAGCATGATTCAACCAGGGGCACTGCACTTCCACTGTTTCTCATATTCCCACAAACGAATGACTACAGATTGAAATATTACTCGCATGAAAACACAAGTTATGTCATGAGGCCAACAGTACAGTGTCTTATGTCAAGCGTTCCCAGGCATTGCAGGAGGTCATACTGTTTTCTCTGTTGCTCTGCTATATCAAATGTGTTTTTAGTCTAAATGACGTGATGTAATACCACAGTGTTTTTTGTTTTTTTTCTAGATGATAAATATTCTAATTGACCAAATATTCACTGGCATTAACTGAAGTTTTGGTCACAGACCATGCCTGAACCTTCCTCCTACCTAAAACAGAGAACAGAACAAGAGAGATGGGACCCAACACTGCCCTGGTCCTCCGTGACGTTTCACTCGTCTGTCAGTCCTTTCACAATCACTGCATACCACTTCCACCCAAAAAGGTGTCAGTCTACATTTGCAAAACAGCCAGAGTATATGTACAAACCTTTGTAAGCAGCTTCAGGTCTGGAAGGTGGGCGAGGGGAGTAGTTATCTGAATAAGCATAACTGGAGTCAACATTCACATAGTTATGCATATGTGGTGGAGGTCTGGAAACGAGGACAGACGACGAAAAATATAAATGAAGAAAATATGAAAAGTTGACAGTGTGACAGTGTTAGGGTTTGCAACACTAACAGTATTAGTGAATTCCCATTCCATACACACGTCTGATACCTGGATGATTTGGGATTCCGAGCCTTTTGGTAGTCATACTCCTCTCGTGTTTGTGGTCGGGCCATTTCCTCCTCTGTGGGCTAAATAAAACATAAAAAGGAACACATGTGTGGCAAAATCCCAATTATACATCTATCTGTCCTTACAGGCCACTTTAACAGGAACACCTGTGTGCCTGCTCATTCATGCAGTTATCTAATCAGCCAATCATGTGGTAGCAGTGCAATGCATAAAATCATGCAGATACAGGCCAGGAACTTCAGTTAATAGTCACATCAAACATAAGCATGGGCAATAATAGTAACTGGACAGATTAAGATTGGAAAAACATCACCTGGACAAGATTCTTGTTCTCGGCTGACAGGAGCTGCTGTTGTAGCCCATCCACCTCAAGGTTCAATGTGCTGTGAGTTCTGAGAGGTTTTTCCGCTCACCAGAGTGGTAAAACGTGGTTGGGTTCCTGTCAGCTCAAACCAGTCTGGCCATTTTCCTCAGAGTCTCTCATTAACAAGACCTTTCTGCTCACAGAACTGCCACTCATCAGATGCTTTTCGTTTTTCCACACCATTCTGTGCAAACTCTACGGAGTGCGTGAAAATCCCAGGAGAACAGCAGTTTCTGAAATACTTAAACCAGCCCATCCGACACCAAAACTGAGATCACGTATTCTCCCATTCTGATGCTTGATGTGAACACTAACTGAAGCTCTTGACCTGTATCTTCATGTTTTTACACATTGCGCTGCTGCCACACGATTGGCTGATTGGATAATTGCATGAATGCATAGGGGTAAAGGTATTCCTATTAAAGTGGCCAGTAAATATATATATATATCTAGTACTGTGCCACCGAGATTACCCTGGAGTCTCCCTCGGCTCGTCTCTGCTGTCTCTCTCTCTCTCTAGACTTCTTGTACTCCCTTTCCTCTTCCTCCATGAATCGTCGTGCTATTTCCTTTTAGAGAAAACAAATAGTGTATTATTTACACAAGGAATGACACTTAAAATGAACAGCACTAAAGAGGT
Organism: Pangasius sanitwongsei; assembly: GCA_037576675.1. Taxonomy (NCBI): domain Eukaryota; kingdom Metazoa; phylum Chordata; class Actinopteri; order Siluriformes; family Pangasiidae; genus Pangasius; species Pangasius sanitwongsei. Next base: position 23,522,961 of record CM075013.1, on the reverse strand, counting down.
ATTTCAACTAATATGCCACTATGACTAACAGTGAACAGAAACGTAGCCTCCCTGGCCAAGTCATCTTTCTCTGGTAAGGGTTTAATTTGATTAATTTAAGCCTTAATATGCTTGGACTAATGACAGAAGGCATTAAGAAGTGAAAACACCTACTAACCTCATCTTGTGCAACTTGAGCAGCTCGTTTGTCAAGTTTACTTGCCTATGAAATGGAGAAATACATTAATGAATGAGAATTGTGGAAATCAATATTTTTGATTTATATAAAAAGTGGCACAGGTACCATGAGCTCCTCTTCCTGTAGTCTGCGTGCCACCTCCATGTCTCTGAGCTCCTGAGCTCGCAGGTCTATTTGAGACAAACCTTGCATTGCTTCCCTCATCCCGTACTCCTCCTGCACGCTTCGTCCTACAGGGAGCACCAGAGAGCCAAGTTCATAGAATTCTAACATGTTATAAACATCAATTTATACATTAGGGCTTGTATGAACACTTATGATCGAGCACAAGAAAGAAACTTGATTTGTATGATCACAAATCCACTTGACAAAAACATAGTGGCAAGAGGAAAAAAAAAAAAAAAACTTCAGGAAGATTCTGGACAAGCTTAGCTACCATTCTATTTGCAATATGGATTTGTGCCATGTACTGAAAGAGAAGAAATTAGATGCACAGTTATATATTGGTCAGAGGATTCACCCAACAAGCCACAAGGAAGAGAGACTATTTGGAAATATTCTCAGATTATAGATTGATTAAAAGCCCCTCCACCACTTCAGGCAACAAAGGGCCAGCGAAGAAGCATAACACACTGAAACACAAGGGCCCTTGTGCATACCTCTATAACTGGGGGTTTGCCCTTTAGAGTGACTTCTAGGTCTGGGCTCCTCAAACACCTCATCATTGCTGTAGAGCCTCTGCCTGGTGTAGTCTGCATTCTCCTCGCTTTCTTCTGAATAGTGTTTACTGGAAGATGGACCGTCCAACTCTCGGCCTCTGCTTCTGTCCCTACTACAAAGTCTTTCCCCATCCCTTACTCTCTCCTTAGGTCCACGTTTGTCTATTTCCAAGTCCACATCTCTATCTCTGCTTCTGTGTCTATAGCCATTTTGTCCCTTGTCCACTTCTTTGTGCCTGAGTCTGTCTCTACTGGGGTCCCTATTCAGCTTATCTTGACTTTTCTCTCTGTATTGTGCCTTATCTCCTTTTCTCTTTCTTTCTCTTTCTCTTTCTCTCTCTTGATCTCGATCTTTTCTCCTTGTCCTGTCCCTGTCAGATGGGTCATCTCTATATCCTTGCTCCTTCATGGTCATCGCCGGTTCCTGGTTGTAACATGGTTCTGCTTCTGTGTATCTGTTTCTTCCAGCCAAGTATTCCTCTGGGTATTTAGTCCTTACCTCTGAGGGGTGGTGCTCAGGCACTTGTCTTCTGGCCTTGCCGTCATTTTTCCCTCGGTTCTGTTCAGATTTATGATGCTCTGAGACTTTTGAGGGATTGCCTTCAACAGAGTAATATTCAGGATATCTATTTTGATTACCATGACTGTCCAGTCGTCTATTTTGGTCCAATTTTTGAGGCCAGTGTTCAGGAGATCGACCTCGACTTAACTCTCGGTACCTTTCTCTGCCAGACACTGGCAAATCAGAGCCTGAGTGTTCCACATGCGGGTCTGAAGGGGGTCGGTAGGCTGGTTGGAGCATATGTAAGGAAGACAGAAGTGACATAAAAGTACTGGTCATCATTCTAATGTGCAGAGTAACAACAGTTTGCTATGTAGATTCATGTAAAAAAAAATAATAAAAAATAATAATCTTGTGCACATCTCTGCATTTCTGTTTATTTGTGAAGAAACTAGGAGCTAGGAATAAAAGTTCTGTAGCTGCAATAAATAGCCAGAATGATATATTTTACACATTTATATAATGAGAATAATATCTGAATAGTTGAATTATGCTCATACAATAAGTATGTGATGAGGCGGTCAGTGGAATTTAAAGTTTGAGAACCCCTAAACTAGAAACTTGAATGTGTGTGTGTGTATATATATATATATATATATATATATATATATACACATACATACATACATACACACACACACACACAGCCCGGCCAAAAAAAAAGTCGCTGTTTAGATTTTAATAGGCAAATACATAAGAGTCTATGAATGGATCATTATTAGA
>CM075013.1:23509964-23520679 GCA_037576675.1 Pangasius sanitwongsei | reverse complement strand
AGAACTAAAAAGCTACACACTTCATCTTTTACGATTAAAAGAACTGTTGCCAAACATATAACATGCTAGAAACATTAGAATCCCTCTAATAATGATCCATTATTACAACACTGTTATTATCTATAATAATAATAATAACTATAATGATCCATTATTATCCACAACACTGGCAGCTCTTTTGCATGGCAGGGAAACTTATTACTTCTTGGTGAAGGGGATGAAGCTGGACACAGAATCAGTGACGTTGCTACTGGACACAAACATAAAACACTGAACTGTCTGAATATCTGTTTTTTTTATATATCAAATCAAGTAGATAGTGTTATAATCAACGAGAGAGCCAGGTAAGGTAAAGCTCTGGATGAACTGCATAGAAATGCATGTAATGTTAGCTAACTCCCGTGCGGATATCAATGCTAAGTAGCGATCAGCAGAGCTAACAAGCTCATGCGAGTTCATTACAAAAGAAAACAAGTCACAAGGTTTTTTTTTTGGGTTTTTTTTTTTCCCCTCCAGATCTGGATGCTATAGTAAGGTAGTAGGAACCAAATGTCTTATCATGTGCAATGGCAATTATAAACATTTCAAAAGTTTTCATCTGTTTTCATAGGTAAAGAAGCTGCACATGTTCTCACTAAAAAATCCTTAACACCAAATTATGCATGTCTTTTAAATTTTAAATGAATTTTAAAGTATTTTAAAATGAATAACTTTTAAATGCCTTGTAAATCTGATGAAACGCGGACATCCATTTTGTTTATCTACTTTACATTTATGAGTACTATGGCAGTGGTTCATACGGGTGTAGGCCTGGCATTAAGCCTTCGAATTCAATTACACAGGAACAAGGAAAGAACAAACAAATATCAGCGTAGGTGCATAAGGGCAACCCAGATGAGAGGGTGGAGTCAGGTGAGTAATGGATGAAATCTTGCTTTTCCAGTTTTGTGTTTTTTTTAACCACAGAGTGCAGTCATTCTCAAAGGCTGAGACAGTCGTGTTTCAGCTCATTGACAGCTCATGGACAGAACAGCAGTGATTCCAGTGGCTGTTCACAAAGACCTTTATGGAGAAACTATGAGTCTTTATGATTAACTATTGCTCATTTAATCTGCACCTCCTAGCATTTTTACAGCAAATCTTTTGTAGCAGCTAAATCTTTTTTTTTTGTTGTTTATTTTTTTAAGCAGTTGATTCTTTTTTGTTGCAACAGCCCCCAAGAGAAACATGCATAGACCTGTGGGGTTTGGGTGGCACTACAATTTCAGTAGTCTTTTTACAAAACACTTGCCTAAGGTAGAAACTGGAGTGTGCGTATATACAGGGTTATACGGTAACCAACAGGCTCTTGGGGGGGAAAAAAAGTTGGTAAACATTTGTCTTAGTTAAGATGTAGACACTACAAAAGTTTACATGAAGGAATGTGGAAATGTGTTATTTTAGGAAAAAACATCTTACATAAAGCAATTAATAAGAAAGCATGCATTCCTAGTCACCACATCTTAACTAAAACAGACGAGCTACAACTCTTCCCCACATGCCTAGTGGTTACCGTGAAACCCTGTATATATGCAGACTCCAGTTTCCACCAGTCCAGTTTCTCTTATTTAATACTGACAAGTTGCTAAAGAAAACAGCACCTGAGAACAACTACTCCAACATAAGTTCTGTCTTTATGTTGTGCCTGAAAAATCTGAATAAATCCTAACCACAAAATGCACAGACATCTACAACAACTTCCAAATGTCTCTTACAACAGGACACACACACACGTGCGTGCACACACACACACACACACATGCACTCTCCCACATTTCTCCACTATTTACTCACTCCCGAGGTACACACCTCCTTTGTCTTCATAGTACTGCTCTTCCAGTTTGGCCTCCAGCTGCTTCTGCCTCCTCCGTTCCTCTTTCATCTCTCGCTCCTGCAGCTTACGAGCAATGGCCTATATAAAAACACACACAAACGCACTTAATGTCTTTAATTTGGATTTAAGTACTTTTCAGGCTAGTGTTTTTTCCCATAATCGGGGCCAGACTCATTTGAGCCCAGAGCTCAGTACGACTGGTGAAGTGTGAACGCTGTTTCGAGCCAGGGAGCGGTCCAGAGATATTGATCCCTGGTCTTCTTGTAAATAGCGGTCTGGGGTTCGCGTCAACAGAACCGCGGCATGGTCAGCATCAGCACTGCATGCAAAGGAATGTGACTGATTCGATGTGTCACGATACTTCCTGTTTTTGCCTTCGTGATGCTGGCAAAAGTTTACAGTATATAAAACCTGACCTTCATTGGACTGGAGTACTGTAATTAGCTCACCTTTGTGGCACAAGTGCTTGCACTGAGAGCAGAGCATAACAAAAAAAAAAAAGACACATCTTGTGTCTGCCTGCATGTCTAAAAATGCTCTTATGCAAGATTGGCTCTTCGTGTGCAGTATTCCTGCATGATGCAGGCATGCAGAATTCGATACCAACTTTTCTTGACTTCCACTGAATCAGAGTCACGCAACGCTGTTGAGGAACTGGTGGAGGTGGATGGACTGAGAAATTTGTCCATCATTTGTCCAATTGTGAATTCCTGCACCAGTGCAGCATGTCAGGATAGCGAAATAGAGTAAAATAGCACTTATACTCTTAACTTAAATGTGGTTTGTTTGAATTCGACTCTTAATAACATTTCAGAGCAGTAGCACACAAAATGCGTCTTCATCTCTCACGAAAATCAAACAACCCCACTTTGGGGTGTGAATCCTTGTCTTGGTAAGTTTATAGGCCTTAAAATAGTGATATTTTTTTTTAAATATGTGTGACATGTCCCTCGTAATCAGTCACAGATCCTTTAATTCTAACCTCATCCTTAGCTTCCTGCTGCTTCTGCTTCTCGGCCTGCCGGACCAGCTGCTCCTGAATCTCTTGAGCTATTTCGTTGTCAATGCGTTCACTGCAGACAAAAAAAAAAAATACAAACATGAAGTGCCATAAAGGATAGAACAGTTTGAAAATAGTTAACTTATTGCAGTTGAATTGAGTTAGATAATAATTAAAGTCTCTGTCAGGCTCCCGCAGCACTGACTGCAACCCTGCCACCCCTGAAGAGGAATAATGTGTAGTCTTGCCAGGGAAGGTGGGGGTTGCAGAACGCACGTTTTCGACGCACTCCAAACTGCAGTGAGCATATGTACTGAGTTTTACAGAAACTGCTTGTCTGTTTTAGTTACAATGTAAACACTAGAGAAATTTACATGCAGGAAAGCAGAATGGTTTACAGTAGAAATGTTTCAAAAGATGTTACATACAGCAATTAATAAGAAAGTGTGCATCTAAACTTTTCTAGTATCTACAGATCAGTGGAAGATTTTTTCCCCCCAGATGCACTTGGTGGTTACTTGGTTGTTCATCTTCTGTTTTTATTGAGGGGGAAAAAAAAGAAGGCGAATTTTGAGTGATAACTCTAATGTTGAGTTCCTATGCAAAATGCATCAAGGTTGGGAGGTCTGGTACTGTCTGTGCAGTCACTGATTAAAGTGTAAATACAGCTCTGTCCCTGTTTTATTTATTTATTTATTTATTTATTTATTTCAGGGCTGCTCACATGTCTTGGTGCTGTTTCTGATTTTGGGCTTTGGCCCGCTGGTCCTCTTCTTCTTGCAGACGCTTGGCCACCCGGAGATCCTGCTGCACCAGACGACTCTTGTGGATGTTGGAGGCCAGGTGGCTCTCAACTAGGCAAGTAAGCAAGAACAGGGAAAAAGGGTAAAAATTGGCCACACTGTTCTCACAAACAGCAGTAATTATATATACAGTAGTTGTTTCTACACTTTAACCCATAGAGGCCTAGTTTATTTTGAGGTTTTTTTCACTAATTGATTTCGAACTACGTACACTACCAGTCAAAAGCTTCACCCAGGAACTCCCGAACAGGACATGCACTTATTGGCTGCATCTCTTAAGTTGTAAATGAAAATGAGTTATTTGGGGAAACAATTTAATTATAAGTAAAAACTACTAGATTTTGATTCCAAAATTCATCTGGTATATGAGCATTTCTGCATGTTGTTTTATGGTGAGATATAGTATGGCTTAATACTAACAATGAATATACAATTAGTGGAACACAATTTTTTTTTTTTTTCATTAAATGTTTTCATGTCTATCACCAAATTTCGTTGATATTCAGGAAACCATAAATTGTATGTTTTGTGCACAGCCAACTGTAATTCTGAATGATATGAGGATTTACTATTCACAAGCTTTTTATGAAATTTGGCACAGTGATGGAGGAAAGTCTCAGTTAGCTACACAGCAATTTTAGTGTACATCACAAGTTCTAGCGCCACCAACGGGGCATAGTTGGACATACGTTTGCAGTAATAATTGCGCAATGCCGCATAGTAGAAACGCAAGTCCACTTTTCACTTTAGATTACAATACTGAGTGTAATTTGAACAAAACTTATTTCTCTGATTTTCAAAATGCGGGACAGTTTGGCCATAAAGAAATTTGATGGTGGAGTCGCCAAACAAGCACCATAACAATCTCACTGTGATACACATGGCTTCTTATGTTCCTCTGTCGCAACGGGGAGGGGCCATAAAAGTGCTGGTTCCCTAAATCACTGTTTGCAGCTATATTTGTCAACTTGAATTTAACTCTATGATTAAAACTAGCAAGTACTGTTAAAATGGGTTTGTGTTCTATGGGTCAGGAATAACAAACTCTAATGTCTTTAATAAAGACACATAATGGTACATATTTGCCTAATATCTGATAAATAATTGAATTATGTCTATAAAATAAATCTGTGCTATGATCATGAAAGGGTTTTGCATTTGTTAAAAACATGAACGCGTCCATATTTTCACTGCCTTGGCCCATTTTGACTGGCGTTAACTCAGTGGAGTCCAGAAAAAAAAAAGAGTACTGTGGCAGAAATCAGGGTAAAAGTCAGAGAAGTTTGGAGTTTAAAAAATAAGGATATGCAGAGTGATCACAGAATTAGATGAAAAATGAAGAAATGAATCAGGTTTAGGGCCCTTAAAAATGTAAATTATTGTTTGAGAACTTTTTGTCCCTTAATGTTATGGACCAATACAGCAGTGGCAGCTTGGCGGTGCTGGGGACTGAACTCATGACCTTCTGATCAGTAGTCCAACGTCTTAACTACTGAGGGAGGAATCTGTACATGGTGGCGGTTATGTGTCAGGCGCATTTCAGAGGTGTTTTACTACATTGGGTCTCTTCAGTTTTGGAATATGTCACTTCCTCATATTGAGCGAGAACATGACATGGTCTTCATACACTGTGAGGGTTTCTCCATCGGTAAGAGTAAGTAAAACGCTCTTGTTAATCTCTTTGCTGTGCTCCATATTTAGCGAGCTCACAAAAGTTTATTTAAATTGGGTGGGGGTGTGGTGCAGTTGAACATGCGTTGAACACTATTGTGTAAATCAGACAAGTAGTTCAACCCGATGCCACTGACATTTTTTTTTTGAAAGCTTTCTGTGATATTCCAGCATACTTACTTTCTTGTTCTTGAAGGTTGTGGGCCAGACAGTGATCCTCCAGCACGGCGAAATCACGACACACTATGGAAAAATAAACAGCACACAAAAGGCTCGTTAAGGTGTGCCCAGATTTGCTCTGCTACGTGTCATGTAGCAGTAATTACACAATCACATGTTAGCCTGCAGATCCATTTTAGAGCTTAAAACAATTCAGCAATCCAAAAAACAGAAGTTTGCTATACTTCGAAAATAATTATGTATAAATCTGATTAGATGGACTGATGATTTAAAAATGCCGTGTGTAAAACGGCTTTTATTTTATGTTGAAGTGATCTGGTGTAAATAAGAGAATGGCTGCTGGCACTCTCTCTGGTTTCTCCTGTACTTCCCCCTACAGTAAAATCACCAAACAAGTGAAACAAGTAAAGTTAGACCATCTACTCCACCTCCCCAACTGAGCCCTGACAATTGCTAATCCTGTTACGCTAACCACTGCGACAGTGAGCGCTACAGCCACATTGAATCTGCTGCTCTACTAAAGCTTTAAACTTTAATAGTCTATGGTGCTTCCATATAAATGCAGCATGTAGTCCATTTGAATAGAACTAGACTTACGTGATATTTTAATTTTTTACCAACAGGAAATGCGCATTTCCACCATGTCATCTGATGTATAGTCAGGAACTGCGGCAATCACAAAAACTTAGGTGATTCTGCAGTAATGCACAGTAAACAGTTAAAAAAAAAAAAAACACATAATACATTTACAAAGTGGTTGTTTAATGTCCACATGGCAGACATTTTCAATGTTAAACTGCTGCTCAAGGTGCTTAAATGCATCTGAGTGCTGACCAGTGCAGGAGAGCAATAAACAAACAAACAAATAAAATTAAATTAAATTTAAAAAAAACCCACAGGAGATCACATTATAATTATCAGCACCATTAACATAGTTTGTAAAGGCTTTTTTTTTGGTGCTGTTCTGGTGATTACTGGGTAGAAAAATTTCCAGATTCATATGTCGATTGGTTCGTCTCCTGTTTTATTGAGGAAGGAAAAGACTGCACTTGTAGCATATTTCTGAGTGATAACTCGTACTAGCATATGCTGGTGTTAACATTAATTTTCCTATGCAAAATTATTAAAAATCGTGCAGAGGCGATTAAATTGTTATACGCATTTACCTCCTCAGTGTTTTTCTTTAACCGAAGAAAATCGAAACACTGAATGTGATACACAAAATGTTTTAAACGAAATATTATACAATCCTAATAATCTAATTCTAGTCATCTAATCATTTATTTAGCGCTGGTTCTCCATGCACGGGTGATTCTTGTGATTTCTACTTGCTCTACTTTCCAATGAGGAATTTTTAACCAGTGAATGAAAGGGTTTTATGAAGAAGGTTTCAGCCCTACAGGCCACTAAACCAACATTTTCTTTTGTAGTTTTTGGTTATTTCAAGTATGAAACGAAACCAGATTCGATAATAAACAAGCCAAAAGTAAAGCCTGGTGGACTCCTGGCATCACTTTGAGAGTCTATCGTTTCAATTTTGTGTACTCTTAGTTTCAACAAGTAGAACTCGACACCAATGGCGTTTTAACGGCGATGCCTCTGCCAACAAGTCTAGTCCTTCCGGTTACTAAATTTGTACGCCTCAAATACCTTAAAATATACTTTAAACAGGAAGGCAACTATTAAAGGAAAACTATTTCATACATATGACCTTGCTGGGACTTTGACCCTGTTTGAATGAATTCCAAAATCTAATCTGTATCATGACTGGAATAAATGATTACTAGTAAAAAAATAATAATAAATAAATAAATGTCAAAGAATTTAAATACAGATGATATGTCGTAAGCTAGTAGCCGTGGTGATGACGACAAGGGAACAGTAACAGAGCCAAATCCAGAAAATGTACCGTGCTGTGTGTAGAAAGAGTGTAGAGACACACTCATGGAATTTAGTCTCGCAGTAGTTTGGTGTGCTATTCTTGAACCACTGACCAGAAATCCCCGAATGTCTGAATATGAAACTAACTTTACCACAGTAAAAGAGACACAGTGCCACCAGCTCAGCCAAACCAAACCTCTATGTAGTCAAACAACACAACACACTTGTATATGAATTATTAACAGACATCAATCAAACCTCTTTGTATAAAGCCATGATAAAGCTAGCCCAAGTCCACATTCTGATGTTTTTTTTTCCACTTTCGCTTCACTACTATATTTTGTGTTATCTAACATGACAATTAGCCAGCTAAAATCAAAAGCCCATGACTGAAAAAGCACCTAATGCAACAAAGTACTGAACTCATTGAACAAGGCAATGACAACATTACTTTAAAATGATCTTAATTGAATAAAAAGATAAATATTTATTTATAGGTTTTGATTAAATTGGGCACCCCTTTCCTACAAGCCTGTGTATAAACACTCCAAAACGCACATGCTTCATAACATGAGTTGTGTTTTATGAATAAGAAACCGTTCATCTCGCAGACTAATCCTTCATTTGAGCCCATGTTCATCTTCAGCCCATCGACTTGTCAGTCAAAGTACGACTTCTAGCCAAAAGTAGCACAAGAGAATGCTAGAAATGTATGATACAGCGCATCAGACAATTCCTACAAATGAATGATTACAAATTGAAATATTCCTCATACAAAAACCCAAATTATGTCAAGAGGCCAACAGCGTAGTGTAATGGAAAGAGTTCCCAGGCATTAAAGGAGGTTTTATCTTTTGCACCGTGCGCCAAGATTTTCCTCAAGTGTTTTTAATCTAAGTCAAGTGACGTAGCGCTGCAGAGTGCTTCATAAAAACACACACAGTTGGCAATGACTTTTAAATTTGATCAAATTTCATTAAGAAACCACTTGGTTAGATTCCTATAACAGCATGTCCTGTTGTGTTTAATTCCTTTACCTAACAAATTAAGTGTACTATCCCAGACATGGGCAGATGTGTACAACACTATAACAGGGAAGACTGCTTGTATAAAAACTCACAATGACAAAATACTAGCATACATGAAGAATAGCAAAACCAGGAAAAAAAAAAATCATATGGAACAAAAATCATTACTGATGTGACTGCTGAGTAGTAGCACCTCTAGAGTTATACACATCTTAACTACTTAAATCCAATCAAACGCCTTAAAACTCAGTTGATGATAACAGAGTTTTACCTCCAGTCCATCAGACTCACAATTTTATTGCTCCTAGATGATATTACATTACTAAGGTGTCCAGTGGCATTAACTCTGATTATAAGACCGGTCAACTTTTACGCATTTTGTGTAGGAGCTCGGCAACTTATTTTCAGTGTGGGCTAATATCGATTTTATTTGTACAGCGCTTCTTTACAAAAATATATACATTCTGGATCTAAATTTAAAATTAAGAAAAGAAAGAAAGAAAAACAATCCAAGCCCGGCTAAATTTTGCAAAAACACATTTGAAGTCTCCCAAAAGCGTGTGGGGAAAATGTGTTATGGTCTGATGAAACCAAGGTTGAACTTTTTGGCCATAATTCCAAAAGGTATGTTTGACGCAAAAAGAACACTGCACATCACCAGAAGAACACCATACCCACAGTGAAGCATGGTGGTGGCAGCATCCTGCTTTGGGGCTGTTTTTCTTCAGCTGGAACTGGGGCCTTAGTCAAGGTGGAGGAAATTATGAACAGTTCCAAATACCAGTCAATACTGGCACAAAACCTTCAGGCTTCTGCTAGAAAGCTGAAGAAGAACTTTATATATATATATAAAATATTTTCTTTTATACAGCTGCACTGGGACGTTTCACTGTTTTTGCAATGTAAAATTCCATCAGCAGTGGCTGAAACCGTTACTATAGTAGCGACATCAGAGGACATGGCAAACGATTTTTCATGCATATAATTTATGACTTAAAATATGAAGGCTCGTCAGATGAAAATGAAAAGGAAGGAGGGAAGCCAATTTCACCAGATGCACCTTCAATGGGAATGTACACATCAGTGTGAGCTAGCTAGCGAGCTAGCTCATGGGCTATCAGCTGAGTGTGGCTTCTTTGGGATCTATTTCCGTTCGTGGAGCAAAAATAAACAAATTATTTGGCAATACTGTGTCTGAAATATCAGTTAGTCAAAATGAATTTCTTATAAGACTGTTTTATAAAAGCAATATCGCACTTGCAATCATGCCGTTATTCCGAATATCAGCATGGCTGTGATTACCTGTGACGCTCGCCCTGCGGCTTCGTGCCTACGGCCGAATCACAGCCACGCTGATACTCAGTGTAACCGAACTCCTGCTCATGCGATATTGCTTAATTGCAAAATATACCACATCAAAAGCTATCTTTTAACTTTGTGCTTTGCCGAGTCTTTTAAAAAGGAAAACATTCAACAATAAAGTGTGTCACATAAATAAAATGCTGTACAGCAAAGAGTTAAAAAAAGGTTTGTTCCTCTGGGAAAACCCTTAAAAGTTTTATGTAGAACTATAAAATATGGGAAGTCCCTTTCTACAAGGAGAACCCATTTTAGAAACTAGAAACCTGGCCAATATGCTCTCAAGCAGCTATATTTTCAAAGCAGCCACTTAGCTTAGCATTATGTCTGAATCATAATTTAATGCTACCAACAATGTAGGGTTTAAAAATGAGGTTTTTTTTTCAGGAAAACACAGGAAACTACGGCTGGGTGGAACTTTCACTTGGTAAAGATCAAACTAAAAGCACAACTGGGCTCAAACAGGAAATGCTAAAAAAAAAAATTGCAAAGCATCACTGGAAAATATGCCGTGTCTGTGTTTTTTATCTGTCACATACATCAGGCAGTCGCTGGCTGTAAAAGATCTGTAACCTGTAACCAAGCACTGAGCATGACAAAGAGGACTGTATTAAGAAAAAGGCTGCAATTCCTGAACAAATATCACCAAATTATGGCACTGCATTTGAACTTCATATATGATATTACATTATACACACACACACACACACACACACACACACACACACACACACACAGGGTGTCCCAAAATTCTCCATACATAGGGGAAATTAACACTTTCAAGCAAATTGTCTTCCAAAATTTTTCATACTTTTTTTTTTTAGTTTATATTAATTAGTTTATAGTTTATACAGTCAGGTCCATAAATATTGGGACATCGACACAATTCTAACATTTTTGGCTCTATACACCACCACAAT
>CM075013.1:23492316-23509864 GCA_037576675.1 Pangasius sanitwongsei | reverse complement strand
AATCCATTGTGGTGGTGTATAGAGCCAAAAATGTTAGAATTGTGTCTATGTCCCAATATTTATGGACCTGACTGTATTATATTAATTATATTAGTTTAGTTTATGTACATTTTTTTCACGTAGCCCTTAAGAATGGGCACTCTGTGTGTGTGTTTACAAAGAAATGGCAATTACGTGGAGGATGTTAATAAAGTTACATTTTGCTAAAACGTGTTAATGTCCCCTACGTGTGGAGACTTTTGGCACACCCTTGCACGGATTCCCAAACTAGGGGTCATGAGCTCTGAGAGAAACGTTCCTGTTTTGTTTCATTAAATTATTGTACGGATTAATATTAGAAATATCGAAGATGGATTTTGTGTGCTAATATTTTCACGAGTTACTGGGAGTCACATTCAGACAAGCCACTTTTAAATTAATATGCGCTAATATGTGATAAATGAATATATGTTTATATTAATATTTGTCTTTTTCCATCATGACATTGGACTAGCGTAGTCCAGCAATAAAAATGGACAAATTTCCCTGTCCATGTAGCTCTGCTAACCAAACCGCCGTTATGTCTCAAATCATATACTGGCGTACACTAGCCGGGTTTTCCTGTTACAGTTAGTGTCTGAATTTGGAAAACCTCCCACATCGCCTTGAAACCTAACGAAAGGTCTATTGAGTACCAGTCTTCTGGATTTTCTAGATACGTTTGACTGTAAGGTTAGAGTTTTCGATTTGAGTTTTCGATTTGCTCAGTACAACGATCACGACGACAGCAGAAAGTTTTTAACGCTGCTGCGCGTTTAACGGCGCTGTGCATGAAAGCGCTAAACATTTTACAGTTCAGACTGGAAACCTGACAGACAGGGATGCTTTGCTCGGACATAACAGCTAGTGAATATAGCTTTTAAATCTTTCAGATGTACATAAGACACGCAGGCGAGTGTGTGAATTCTCATTACGTGCACGCCTACGTCAAGCATCAAGTATACACCAGGCTGTTTCATGTTGTTCCTAGTATCTGTAGGCTTTCAGTCACATATGTTACTGATATAAGAAAATGTTCGAATGTTACCGTAGTCCTATTATAATTCTGGCAATGAAAGAAAATGCAGGGTGGTTCAAGTTCATCACATTCGCTCCTAACGCTAGCTAATGACAGGGTCCACCAACTTCACAGGAGACATTTCACATTCATTTTCTTATACAATATAAATGGCTACATATAAACAGCTGAGAGTGAGTAACACCATTAGAGAGTTAGAATTAAAATGCTGTGATTACAGGGTGTAAATTTTAAGACAGGCGTGTTAAACTCACTCTGCCTCGACCACATGAGCAGTTGAAGGGCCATAATCTCGAGCTATTCATTTTTTTTAAACGTATTAATTATCTATTATATCACTTAACAACAATAATCAGCTCAATAATCAGCTCTGTTGAACTTTATCCACTATTAGGTGATAATATTTCTTATACAGATTAAAGAATTTTACATATATGTGTTTTACAAATATTGGACATATATACTATATATTCTATAATATATATTGTTATGAAATAGATTGAAGGGGAACTCACACGGGATTATACGGGCTAAGAACACACACGTCCTTATCTTGCACCTATCGTGTCTTTGCGCTGCATCAACTTTTCTTTTTTTTTTTTTTTTTTTTCCCATTTACATATTTGTAGGTCTGGGTGATGCATTTTGGGTTTTGGAGACAAGCACCTGACGCATTTCTGAATCATTTTTTAGATGCAGGTCTGATTTGCATCAAACACAGCAGATAGGTGTTGATTTCAAATAGATTTCAGTCAGTGTCTTAAAACGTAGTTGCTAGAACAGACTGTGGTGATGCTGGCATTAAATTTTGTTAAGTATTTCAAGCTGCGCACTGGGCATGTAAAATAAAAATTCATACTCAAGCACTTTTAAGCACAACTATTCCAAGTATTCAAGGGTTTACATTTCAAAAAGCTAAATTCAAGCACTTTTAAGCACTTCAGGACCTGCACAAACCCGTTAATAAAAGAGAGAGAAAAAAAAGAATTGGGTTGATATTATAATCAGGCATTGACATAATTTGTTGGTACTGGAACTCAAACGAGTTACATTAATCAGAATTACTTGATTATGAAAAATTATTGACATGGAGTTTTAACTGTTTTCAAGCCCAACACTGGGCAGTTTGAAAGAACATGAAAAACTGTCAGACTGAAGGCAGAAAAAAGATTTAACGTCATTTTGCACAAGTTCATGTGAACATGAGCGATTAAAAAAAAAAAATGCCCCCTTACAACCACCACTGCTTAAATGAAGTGAGAGAGACAGCATATTATTTTATGAATATTGGTGGTAGTATTCTGGCCTGCTGGTATTAATAGCAGGGTTTTTCCAGAGTCAGTATTGCAGCATTGATGCAAATATTAACTACGGTCGCTTCAAACCGCACAGCTATGACATACAAAGCCACAGAACATTACATACGAAGTTGCAACATTAACATTTATTCACATTAACATATTGCTTCTTCCCTAATCATAATTTCCCATTTTAAAATATGCATCATGTTAAACAATTTAACTGGATATAATTGGTAGCGTTAAAAAAAAAAAAAAAAAGACAGGAAAATGAGCATTTCCACCATTTCAGGTTTAAGGAGAGTAGAGGAGGCGAAAACTCAGCTGGATGATCGGTTTTAAGTGATTCTGCAGTCATGCGCAGTAAACAGTTAAAAAGCATAACAGTACATTTTGAGATCATTTTACAAATCAGTTGTCTAATTCTCACATGATGGCATTTTCTCTGTTCTTTCTGCTGAACACCATTCATGGTATTTGTAAAGTGCTAGATGTGGCACTCCTTTGTAGACCTACTTAAACTTTATAGGTCAAAATCTAGGTCATTTTTCACTTTCGGTATCATCCCTAATAAATCTAGCAAACGAATGTTAAATATTTGGACAGTGACAAAGTTATTTTAGCGGCCTGTCACAGTATACTGGCACTGAAATCTGATCATGAATATAAGCTCAAAGTGGAGCTTTAGTTTGAAGGTATGAACATACGTGAGCCGCAGAGAGAGACTGTGTCTGTCACTAGCCCAAATCTTTTTCTTTCTTTCTTTTTGTTTGTGGAGGTAAAACCAAGTGGAATAAACGCTACTAAATCAGCAACACTCTCGTCTGACTCAATGTTGTGAAGGGAAAAGACCCAAAAATTTGGAAATTACCCCAGAGGGGCAGAAAGTTCAGCGTCCCCTGGCCCTGGTGCTCTCCTAGAACAGGGGAGCTTTCTGACCACGGTCTGGAGGCAGAAATCAGGAAAGGAAACACTAGTACAAGTCATCATTTAAAGGAGTCTTTTTTTCTCTCCGATAAAATGGAAGCTGAACAAATCGACATGTGAATCTGGAAAGTGTTTTGAACCCGCTAATGTTAACAGACACTTCCTGTAAGACCTTTCCCCCAATGCTCTCAACTAGCATGGAGATGCCTCTTTAACAGAGGATGTTTTGTCAGTCAGTGTGTTTGGCTTTGCTAATATTAGACGAGTATTAATATTTCTATTATTTATATTTATGACAATATTTAACATCAATTTACTATACACCGATCAGCCATAACATTAGAACCACTGACAGGTGAAGTGAATAACACTGATTATCTCATTAAAATGGCACCTGTCAAGGCGTGGGATATATTAGGCAGCAAGTGAACAGTCAGTTCTCGAAGTTGATGTGATGGAAGCAGGAAAAATGGGCAAGCGTAAGGATTAGAGAGACTTTGACAAGAGCCAAATTGTGATGGCTAGATGACTGGGTCAGAGCATCTCCAAAACAGCAGGTCTTGTGGGGTGTTCCCGGTATGCAGTGGTTATTAACTACCAAAAGAGGTCCAAGGAAGGACAACTGGTGAACCTGCGACAGGGTCATGGGCGCCCAAGGCTCACTGATGCGCGTGGGGAGTGAAGACAATCCTGCCTGGTCCGATCCCACAGAAGAGCTACTAAGAGTTAAAGTTAACGCTGGCTATGACAGAAAGGTGTCAGAACACACAGTGCAACGCGGCTTGCTGTGTAAGGGGCTGTGTAGCCACAGACCTGTCAGAGTGCCCATGCTGACCCCTGTCCACCACTGAAAACACCTACAACGGGCACATGAGCATCAGAACTGGACCATGGAGCAATAGAAGAAGGTGGTCTGGTCTGATAAATCACATTTTCTTTTACATAACGTGGCTGGCCATCATTTGGCACCAGGATGCACTACGGGAAGAAGGCAAGCTGGCGGAGGCAGTGTGATGCTCTGAGCAATGTTCTGCTGGGAAACTTTGGGACCTGGCATTCATGTGGATGTTATTTCGACACGTACCACCTACCTAAACATTGTTGCAGACCAATTACACCCCTTCATGGCAACGGTATTCCCTAATGGCAGTGGCCTCTTTCAGCAGGATAATACACCCTGCCACACTGCAAACATTGTTCAGGAATGGTTTGAGGAACATGACAAAGAGTTCAAGGTGTTGACTTGGCCTCCAAATTCTCCAGATCTCAGTCCGATTGAGCATCTGTGGGGATGTGCTGGACAAACAAGTCCGATCCATGAATGTCCCACCTTACAACTTACAGGACTTAAAGGATCTGCTGCTAATGCGGTGACAGATACCACAGCACATCTTCAGAGGTCTTATGGAGTCCATGCCTCGACGGGTCAGAGCTGTTCTGGCATCACAAGGGGGAAGTACACAATGTTAAGCAGGTGGTTTTAATGTAACGGCTAATCAGAGTATTTATTACTAATCAAACATCTCAGCCAAAAATGCTCAAAATGTCTCTTTCGGTGTTTGGACGCAAGAAAAAAAAAAAAGGATGAAGTGACAAATTTAACATCAGTGGTGATGATCACTAAAAAAAAAAAAAAGATTAAGTGCGCTGTTTTGTTTTGGGTTTTTGACTGGTGCATTCTCGCATGCTCTCTTGCTCAACACTGAGCAGTAGCTCAACAGAGAAAATGTAAAGTGACGTGAACTTTAGACAAATGCTTTGTAAAAAAGGATTATAACAAAATATGTATTTCTTTGTTTCTAATATTTACTTATATGCAGAAATATTACTGCAGAACCACTTAAAAATCCACCATCCAGCTGAGTTTTCACGACTGCCACAGTTCCCGACAGCACAACTGATAATGACACACTTCTCCACTCTCCTTAAACAGGAAATGGTGAAAATGTTTGTTTTCCTGGGTTTTTTTTTTTTTTTTTGGACTAGTGATTCTGGATGATCAAGTCATTTATCGTGATATTTCAAAATGGAATATTGTGACCAGGGGAAAAAAAAAAAAATCAATATTGCACAAGTCTACGAGCCATGTTTCATTTTGTTGGATTCTAAAACACAGCTTTTGTTGCGTTATAAGAGTTGCTGCTAAGAGTCTGAATGAATCACGCAAAAATTGTTTCATTATTAAGTTTCAAGGTTTTTTTTTTTTTTTTTACTTTAATAGTGCTGAATGCTTTTATCAATTGAAAATGGAAACCTAAGGCATATCCATATTCAGGCAATACTTATTTTTGCTGTATCCAAATCATATCATATTTGAATTTTGTGTACCTCTGCATCCCTAGTATCTATATCAAGGTGTACATCATACGGTCGTAGCGTTTCTCCTGAGTAATAAGTAGTGAATAACACACGACAGATCGCGCAGTTATACGAAAACATCTTGCTCACTCGATCAGATACCTATCTCTCTCTCTCTCAGAAAGCTCGTCATTTTACAGAGAAACCAGAAAGCGTAAACTCCTCTGTCCTCGGACATTTTGCACAGCACAGTGACTGTTACAAAGTGCTTACACTTGAGACTCCTTCCATAAATGTCTCCTAACAAAAAAAAGTCACCACGTCAACGATTATACATTCTACTTTGTTTAACAACACACTTTCTTTAATCTGTGTCTTATTACTCTTAGATTATGTGGGGCGTCTGCCGTACAAGTCCCTGTGAATGAGCTGTTACCATAGAAACAATAGCATATTAGAACTAGCGCATTAATATTTACACGTAGTTCATGTTACAGCCAGAACTACTATCCGAGCCGCTCTGTTATTCGATAATAACCTTCTGACCAATCAGATATGAGAATTCACCACAATGCTCTGTGGTATAAAGGAGAAAAAGTTAAACACTTTCATGCATAGTGTCCTCACTTATAGAGTCAATTTTAGGTCATTTTCACAGTTGCGTGAAGTTTGAACACTCTTTTCGAGCATAGGAGCAACCCAAACATCCTCTTGAAATGTGAACCACAGCATGGTCCACATCAGGCGTGGAAGCTTTACCATGAACTGGACTGCGAGTAAAGTGACTGGATGTGTCACTCACTCCTTTTACTTTCATGATGATGGAGAAATGGTTGCCACTGATATAATAAAACCACACTCTTTTAGGACTGGGGTGTTTTTTGTTTTTGTTGATCTCTATATTCCCAAATTAAGGAAATCCCAAATTAAAAAATTAATGGGAAAAACACACACACACATATATATATATATATATATATATATACACACACACACACACCCATCTGTCCATCCACTGAATTATACAATTATACAAGAACTATACAATTATGTCAAGAATATATATATATTTTGTTCAGAATTATATTTTCTATAATTTTGGTCATCAACATTACATTAAATATTTTACAATTAACATTTCTGTCTATTATTTATCCCATTTCAGGTATAATTTCAGGTGTTATACATTTTCTATTCATAGTATTCCTACACATGGGCGCTCTGTTTACTTTTTAATACGTGATCTTAAAGAAAAGGTCATCATCCAGATGTACTTACTTACAGATATACTTATCATACTTATTATTTATGCATGAAAGGGTTAATAACCATTTTATTGACTCCAGTAAGGCCCAAAACAACTGGATCTTGATCAACCCCTGGATTTTGTTTCCTTTATTATGCAGTTTTTGAGATTACGATCCGACTGGTTATTAATCAAATTAAGTTAGCTCTTTAGAAAACAACATCAACAAAAACAAAAACAAATGTTTCGCAGTGTAAAATCTGCTGACATAACATGAGCCAGCTCTCAGGTGTCACCTGGCAGATCTCGGATTTGTGTTGATCCCTATGGATGAGCTTTGTTTATTTAGATTTTTAAAAAAAACAGAGCTGTGGGGAAAATAATACACAATAAACAACGAGGTGTGACCCAATGCGACACCATGCAAGCTGCATCATCAATAATAGACTGTGCTAGTGTATATACCGGGACAGTTAAAGTACTGCTGGTGTGTGTGTGTGTGTGTGTGTGTGTTAACACACAGCTACTTCTTGGTCAGACATCAGGCTTTAATGCTTGTCTCATGGCAGGAAGTCAGAGCCCTAATCTCTGCAGCTGCGTGGCAGGAGACATCATGGTGCTGCAGCACATCTTTTCCACGCAGTGACACCACTGCACTGTCTATAGGACATGGAGGTGTGTTGGCTTTTTTTTTTTTTTTTTATTTCACAACATATGCCACAAACATGTCAGAGAAATCACCAGAGTCTCGAGCGACGCCGCAACACGCTTCCACTTACCCTCTTTGACGCCAGGAAGCCTCTTCTGATCGATACTTCTATCCTCCATGGTGTTAGAGATAAAGATGGTTTCAGCTTCCAGGAAGAATGCTTCCAGTGATTTTAAGGCAGGTTTCTGTTTTTGGTTTCTGTAACCTCTCTCTCTCTCTCGCTCTCTCGAGCCCCTCCCTCTGCATCACGACAGGGCCGCATTTCAGCCACATTTTACGGCAACGGATTTGCGACAGTCGCTGCGGAAAGATTCATTCCGTAAACGTGATGATGAAAATCCTTTACTTCGGAGGTGTGGGAGTTGGCACGTAGGAAAATACAAACACAAGCCACTTTATTAGGAACACATGCACACCTGCACATTCGGGGAGTTATCCAATCAATCAGATGATCATGCAGGTTCATGAGCTTCAGTTAATGTTCACTTCACGGGGGGTCTTGTGATCTCAGTGACGCTGACCGGGGCATGATTGTTAGTGTCAGACAGGCTGGTTTAAATGTTTAAAAGCATCTCAGAACACACAACGCATGATGAACCTTGAGGTTCCACTCCGGTCAGACTGTGGCCTCTGCAGTTCCTAAACTACACTGAAAACACTGGTAAAAGCCTCACACCTCCAGGGTTGAGGGTTCGAATCCCGCCTCTGCCCTGTGTGAGTGGAGTTTGCGTGTTCTCCCTGTGCTTCGGCGGTTTCCTCCGGGTACTCCAGTTTCCTCCCCCAGTCCAAAGACATGTGCTGTAGGCTGTGTGTGTGTGTGATTGTGCCCTGCGATGAGTTGGCACCCTGTCCAGGGTGTCCTCCGCCTTGTGCCCCTCCAGGCTCCCTGCGACCCTGTGTAGGATAAGCGGTACTGAGGATGGATGGATGGATGGATATTTGACGTGAACATTAAGCTCCTGACCTGTGCCTGCATAACCTTATTCACGGCACTGCTGCTGCCACAAGATAACTGCATGAATGGGAAGGTGTACAGGTGTTTCTATTAGTGGCTGATTAGTGTATTTAATGACTAATTAGATATAACTTAAAGATATTAATGTTAATTTGGCTGGTGATTTCAAGTATGGTGTAATTCAATCGCATAATTTGTCAGTCTAATCCATCTAACTATGATCTGTCAGTATAATAAAATTAAAATGTATACAATTGTAATTGCAAAATTAAAATAAATATTCCCTTCTACTCAGTTGTCCTTTGTCAAATTCTGATGTGCAAATAATGACGTTACCATATAGCTGGATTAATAATGTGAATGTCATTCAAGAATGATTTCTGATGATGAATGTAAAAGGATAAAATCACAGCTCTTGAGTCTGAAACTTCAGTTTGTCCTACTGAAAAAAGGCACGGTCAATTGTTGCATATCATGTTTTACATTTGAACCAAAACCTGCAGTGAACAAAATAACTCCCGAAGTGACCTCTTTATGTGCTTTGTTATTCAATATAGTATTTGTGACTGATATCCGGTTTATTTTCATTATTCTCATTTATTTTCTGTTGTTTCCGTTCCTTGCTTCACTGAACACAATTTACAAAATTCTTTCATTCACTTCATACTCAGTGCCAGTCTTGAGCAAAAGTGTGGATTTTGTTGTTGTTGGTGTTGTTTTCAGCTCAATCTGTAAATGCTTGCATACACAATTACAAAATAAGTACATTTAACTCTTAAACCTAAAATGAAAATAAACTGGATATCAGTCACATACTATAATAAATAACGCACAAAAAAAACGCACAAAAGTTTTTTTTTTTTTAGATGTGTTAAACAATGTAGACCATGGCACCTTTGGCGGCAGACCACTCAATTTTTAGGTGAGCAGAAGTGTTGGAAGATATAGTCTTAAACTAAATTAAAGTAAATGACACTTAATATTTGGTTGCATATCCCTTGCTTGCAATAACTGCATCAAGCCGGTGAGCCACTGGCATCACCAAACTGTTGCATTCTTCTTTTATGATGCTTTTCCAGTCTTGTACCAAAGCTTCTTTCAGTTGTTGTTTGTTTTGGGGGGTTTGTCCCTTCAGTCTCCTCTTCAGGAGGTGAAATGCTGCTCAGTTGGGTTAAGGTCTAGTGATTGACTTGGCCAGTCTAAAACCTTCACCTTTTTTCCCCCTTGATGAAGTCCTTTGTTGTGTTGGCAGAGTGTTTTGGCTCATTGGCTACGTTTACATGCACATCAATATTCTGATATTAATCGGAATTTGGCAATATTCTAATTAGTATTGAGTCATATAAATGCCACAATCCATTGGCCTGATTCAGATTAAGACAATATTCTGATTCCCATCCCTGGAATATGCCTGTTTTAATCGGAAATTTGTTGCATGTAAACACCTTATTCAGAAAATCCACTGAAAGGAGATGCTCAGTCCGCAAGGAATAGTGGGTGCTAACAGATGCTTAGCTTAGCAGACGCTTACCCGACCCTTTCCATTTCAAGGCGGTGCTGTCAGGCATTTGAGAAGTGTTAGAGTACTAATTAAATTAGTGTGAAAAAGTAGTAATAAAACTAATAACTGAGCATACTCTATAACCAATGGCAGCATCTTGAATCTCCCAGGAAAAAACAGCGGGAAAGGAAAAGCGCATGTGTAGATCAGCATACTTACAACAACCATGTATACAGGAATATTCTGATGCCTGTACGCATATAAACATCGTATTCGGAATATGGCTTCAAACTGAATATAGACCTTAAATGGAAATTGTGGCTCATTTCTGTATTTCTTTGAAGTTTCCAATCTGGCCTTCTGATTCTTACTGCTGATGAGTGGTTTGTGTCTTGTGGTATGGCCTCTATATTTCTGCTCTCAAAGTCTTCTTCTAATGATGGATTGTGATACCTTCTCCCCTGCCCTGTGGAGGTTGTTGGTGATGTCACTGACTGTTGTTTTTGGGTTTTTCTTCACAATGTTTCTGTCATCAACTACTTCCTTGGCTGACCTGTTCCGTGTCTGGTTGTTAGTACACCAGTCGTTTCTTTGTTTTTAACAACAAATGCAGCCTTCACAGGTTTCAAACCAAGGTTCAAACCCAGGGTTCAAACCAAGAGAAGACATTCAGCTCTATTAACTGATTAAATAAGCAATCTAACAGGGCACACCTGGGCAATAAGAAACACCTGTCAGTTACGTGTTCCAATAATTTTGATCACTTGAAAAATGGTTGGGCTCAAGCAAAAGTTTGTTCTTGAGTTCTAAGTTGTTTAACACATGTAGATCTAAATGTCAGGAAACAAAAGCTGAAATTCTGATCTATCATCTCATATTCATCTTTTTTTTTTTTCATATCAAACCCAAATTTCTTCAGTGTATAGCAAAACCAAAAGAATTGGCCTCGTCGTTCCAATACTTTTGGAGGGGACTGTGTGCTTCCAGGGTTTTGATCACTGTAGAGCGTTTTGGGCATAAAATAAACTGCATGTTTCTACAGAAAGGTGTGTGGAAAGTTCTGAATGAGTGAATATGGTACTGAAAAATGCTTGTTAGCAGTTGTAAAAAAAAAAAAAAACTGTAGCAAACAATCAATCAAACAAATAAATAAAACATTAATAAAAGTTTCTGTACACATTCAATTCTTATGCCAGCTCAGAGAAGCTAAGTCACGTATGTGGCTAAACACTTGACAATTTGCACAGATAAAATGATATCATACACCAACAGACACCATGTCATTAGAGCCAAACACGAAGGACTTCTGTTTCAGTTGTTTCCAGTACATCTAAAGCATAACATGCACACTGCTGACTCATAAGAGGATACTGAAATGGATGGATGAAACAAAACTTTGTGTAATTAGATAACCTTGGTAAGATCAGTGGAAGGTGACAGCACTGAGACAGGAAAGACGATCACAATAATTTTGAATTGAATTGCAATCGATGCATAGCGCATAAATACGTTATCCTTTTTAAAACCTTAGAATTATGGTTAAACCATGCTAACCTTACTAAAACCATGCTATAGTAATCACTGTTAGTGCGGTTACATGTTTAAATGGGTGACTGTTCATCCATTGCTCACATGTATATAATGGACATGAAGTGATCTTTTTTTATTGTAATATTTTCCGAATCACCCCTAAGCTATATGACACGGTAATAAATGTATGATGGTTTAACATTGATCCTGATGTACGTGGAAGTTTACAGTGTCGTGTTACAACTGACCTGCGGACTGGTACAATCGTGCTGCTTTGCTGGTAAAACCAGAGGCTTAGCTACAGGACAGACAGGGCAGGCATTTGCTTGGGGTCCCAAGTTTTGAAGAGGTCACCTTAAGGCTGACACTGAGCCCATGAAAATTTCAGAACTCACTGTGCAGAACTCTCCCAAAACCTTCGATAGATAATGTGCAACGCTATACTAGGAAGTCACCTAGAGGGGCCCCATCTTGCTTGTGTGTGGGATTTTATTTTGAATTGTCTCATTTTTCAAAATGAAAAGAAGTTGCCATTCTGGAAGCCAGAAATGAAAGAGGAAACAAGAAGAAAAAGAGGAAAAGAGGAAGCAGAACTGTGGTAAGTGGTGGAGATAATGTAATAAATGTTAAAAATAATGAATGTAGACCAAGCCATAAAGTAATGTAATGCTAGCCCAATATCAATTTGGCAAGCAAACAGCTAGCTCAGAGCTGGCACTTGCTTCGCGCAAATAATGTTTATTTAGCTAGCTTTTTTGGTAGAAATGTATGTTTTGCTCAAATTGTCTTGATAGCTTGGTTTTGTAAAATATATACAGAGTATAAAAGCCAACACTTTACTAAAGGTGTTCTGTTGTAGCCTATGCGATGTAATGATGGTTTATCTAATTGGGAATCTTGATCATATTGTATTTGTATTTGGGAAATCTTTTTTTTTTTTTTTTAACAGAAAAGCAGACATCTTGATATTGCCCCTTGTAATTTAAATGTCCCTGCTTCTTATAATACTTACATATATTTACATTTATGCTATAAAACTTATTAAACTGTAACACAACCTTATCCATGTGTTTTTATTGCTGTGGGAGCATTATTAAAATAATCTTTCAGCAACAGAATAAAGAGGAACAAAAAAATGACATGAGGACCACTTTCCTGCCTGGACTCCCCACACTCTCTAGTATCACCGCTGGGTAAAACTGTAACACAGGAATCCTCTTGGTTTCTGTGAAATTGTATAGTACTCACTGAGGATATGGGGAAACTTGCGCATTATAGAAGAGGTAAACACGTGTGATGTTATGTGGACAGTATGAAGTCTGTAATTTAAATCATCATTGAGTAATTTAACTGCAATTGTACTGGCTGTCCCCTATATACCAAAGTATGTTGTCCTGCCTGCATGTTGCTTACTTCTATCTGTTGAGGATCAGTCATTGTGCTAAACGTCAAGAGAAAGAGAGAGAGTGAAACATGGAAGGCAGTGAATCGGATGCGGGTTCTATATTTGCAGCTTATCATTCAGATTCAGACATCCTTTCAGTCTTTTTCCTTGTAGATATAGTCCTAGATGCATTTTAAAACAGGCCAAGTGATATGCAGTTGTTCCATTATAAGAAGACATTCTCTGCTGAGAGGTAGGAAGAGCTTTGGTGAGGTACAAGTTTGCATTATTAAAGGGGAGATTGATATCCATAAAAAGATATAAGTCCAGTTCCAGAGCTCTGTGATAAAATGAAAGGTAAGTAGAACTTTATTCTTTTGTTAATTTACTTCGGTGGTTTACATTGCTGAATAACAGGCCTGAATAACAAGGCCATTCTCTTATGAGTGTGGCTGAGGTAATCTTGAATCACATCATTTACATATTTTTAATTAATTGAAATTAGATACATGAAGGTGAGGCGGTATTATAAAATTCCTTTCCTATTCTGCTAGTTGTGAATTTATTAAAACAAATACAGGAATTACAATTAACTGACAGACTGTAACTGAATTTATCATCTATGTGGTCTACATTTCTAATCTGTTTTATTTCTGTGCTGTTTTGCAGTCTGAAAGAATGTGGTTCATTCTTATTCTACTGCATTTGGGATTGCAGCTTTCACTCAGCCTTTCCTGCCCAAGTAGCTGTGTGTGCATTCCAAATGGAGATGTTGCATGCACTGGGGCCATCACTGAAATCCCACATCTGAAAGCCAATCAAACTTTCCGCCTGATACTCAATAACACTCTTATAACAACCATTAATCCCCAAAGTTTTCAGGCTCTTGTTTTTTTACATCGTGTCCAAATTAGCCACAGTCCTCTTGCCACTATCCACCCAGACGCGTTTCAAAATGCTTCTCAGCTCCGGTCGGTTGTGTTGTCATCTAACTCCATCTCTGCCCTTCCACCAAGAGTGTTCAGCAGCCTGTGGAACCTAGAGCAGCTTCACATGGACGGGAATCAACTGATGTCTCTCCATGCAGACACGTTTAAACAGCTGGTCAATCTAAGAGAGCTGAACATCAAGAAAAACCAAATTGCAAATCTGGATGCCAGAGTCTTCCAGAATGTGACAAGCTTGAATCACCTGAACCTGTGTGAGAACTTACTACAAAAGATCCCACAAATGTTGTTCCACAACCTTAAGCAACTCAAGTCCCTGATACTGTACTCCAACCAGCTGAAGACTATAGAGAAAGGTTCCTTTGATCATCTGCACAACCTGTTAACGCTCATGCTGCATAAAAACCAAATCCAAGAAATCCCTCCTCAACTTTTTTGGCACATGCCCTCCCTGTTAACCCTGACTCTGTCTAGCAACCAACTCCGTTATATTCCAAGAGAGACCTTTTACTATCTACCCAATCTTACTAAACTTACACTGTACAAAAATCCCCTAATCTCGCTGCCGGACCAGCTAGTAGGTCACATGCCAAGACTTCAGGAGCTCTACCTGTACAGTACCAATCTTACCACTGTGCCTTGGAACCTTTTTGCTAACATGACTGGCCTCAGGGCTTTGAATTTACACTTTAATGAGAAGCTCACCTCACTACCAAAGGACCTCTTTTGTTGCTTGCCCAATCTTCAAAAGCTATCTTTAAAAAGCAATATTCTTCAGGATTTACACCAAGATCAGTTTTCAGCCCTAACCAATCTTAAGACGCTACTACTCAATGGTAACAAGCTCCAGTCCCTTTCAGCAAAGATCTTTCAAAATCTCCAGAGTCTAACCGAGCTTGGGCTGAGCAACAACAAGCTGAATAACCTCCCAGGAGATATTTTTGTGCAGGTCACTGCACTGCGGTCTGTTACTCTTGGGCGCAACCCGTGGAACTGCACATGCAGTATTCTGGACATCGCAGAATGGATTATTGAAAACCGGAATGTAGTTACTGACCTGCATGATGTATTATGCCATGAACCTTCCTACTTACTTAACAGACAACTGGTGATGTTAACCAGTGACAGTCTGAAATGTGGCGTCACCACTGCAGGAGACCTAGCATCATGTTTCACTGGCACAATAACAACTAGCAATGTAGCTACAAATGCCCTCTCACCAACCACTATTCTTTCAAGTCATCTGACCACCACTGCTTCTACAACCGAGGAAGTACATATTGATGTCACCAAGTCCAGTGTATTCCATGACACTGTGGTCCTTGTTAATGGTCCTGATATTGTCCATAACAATCGCCACCAGCGCTGGGTGTACCTGTGGACAGTACCTACTACTGGACTATACAGTGGGTTTTTGATGGCTTTGCATGTTGTTCTCATAGTCACCAGTGTTCTTCTGATCATAGCCAACGCTTATGCATTGTACCGTCTACACAAGGCTTTGTGGGCAACAGGGATGACTCTTACTAGAAATCAGACAATCATAACTAATAGACTGCGGAGTTTTAATGGCAAGCTCTAGAAAACGTACACTGCATTTCATCTTATCATCATTAATCTCTAACCACAGTGTTTCTCAGTGACGTATTCTGTTGTTCGGACTCACTATGACTATATCTGTTTGAACCCTGTATGTTAATTACGACAGCATTTTAATATTATGATTTATGTACAACTTTGTTTTCTAGAGAAGATCCCTAAAATAAGTAGGTGTCAAAATTGTATACAAATAAACTTTCACATAGTTATAATTCATATTTCACAAGTCATTTAATCACTGTTTTTGATCCTAAATAAAATTAAATGTCATCTGATGAAATTAGAGTTTTTTGTTGTTGTTTTTTTTAATTAAAATGAGCTTTCCTCCCCCCCCAAGATTCAAGGTATGAGGAGTTATGCTGGAAAAACAAACAAAACAAAACAAAACCCTTTAGGAAGTGAATATGGGTAAATGCATGCATTTCTTTTACATATTTGAAGCTTATATTTGGCTTATTTTTGGAAATAAATGCTTAAAACTATATTTAAAAAAAAGAATCTGGCAATAGAACAAGACTGTTTCAAGCTTTAAATGAGTTTAATAATCATATATTTGGTTTAGTGTATTGTAGAGGAACTACTAGATAGATTGAGTATATTCATGATGTCATTTGAGTCATCAGTCACCTCATGGTTCTTTGCCCATTTTTGAAGTTCATAACTGGAAGTTCCTATTTTTGGTCAACATGGGCAGAAACCATCATCATGCAGAATGAGTTAGTTAGCTTCACATGGTAAGGTTGGTATTGGTACGGTTCACGCAGCCACATTAGTATTTCTGCATCAGAATTTCTGGATGGTAGTAACAACCAAAAGGCTATGCAAATAATTAAAGCAATGTAAGTGAAAGGAGTTTCACTTGATGCACTCATTAATATCCTAGCAATATAATCTTCATGTTCATGAAAAGTGCACCTCACTCAAAGCGACATTTGCTTATCTATCACTGTGCATTTACATGGCTAAAAATACTGCTTGGTGCTTTCTGTATAAAACTATTGGGGACTGACAGGCTGGATTATTACTGGGTGGGGTGGACCCTTAGAGGGTTTCCACTTATTCCATTTATACCACAGCGATTTGCCAATGATTACAAATCTTAATTTATTAATGAACAAGTCATGGTTTTTAACTGTTAATAATTACATTTGATGTTGTGGAACCTCCAGGAGACGAGTCAGCTCCTGTTCTCACTTACATTATAAACAATCATTCCCTCACCAGTCTCTCCTGCATTCTCTCTCTTGAAGCTTATGCGACGACACAGCTTGTCATGTGACCGGAAACTCCTCTGTCCGTGTTGGAAACCTCAGTGAAACAGCTTATAGAAAGCTTCACCATAATTGCTTCTTTCTAGAATAAATACTTAGCCAATTTACCTGCAATTAGAACAACACTATTTCAAACGTAAAATGAGTAAAAATGCTAAGAAATAGGTTTAATAATCATATATTTGGTTTACTGTAATCTCATAATAGGAAACATTAAAAACAAATTCACTTATATTAAAATATCACTTTTAAGATGTAGTTTTTGGCAAAAGTGGCTTGTCTGAATGTGACTCATGAACATTTCAAAATGTTGGCACACAAAATCCATCTTCGATATTTCTAATATTAATTGGTAAAATAAATGAATGAAACAAAATTTGTAAGTCAGTCGACCCCAATGTGGGGTCACAACCCCTAGTTTTTTTTATGCCCCCTTTGGCATTGCTCTTGAGAAAATGTTTACTTTACAAATTTTACTTTAGTGGTAAGGGTAGAGTTTTATTTGAAGACTCAGCACACCTCATTTTTGACAGCACCACCATGCTACATTTTTTTTTTATATTCCAGATTTACCATCTAAGACACCTTTAACTTTTGGACATTTTATTATATCAGTAACATACACTATATGGCCAAAAGGTACAGTATGTGGACACCTGACCATCACACTCATATGTGGTTCTTCCCCAAACTGTTACCACAATGTTGGAAGCACATATTTATATAGAAAGTCTTTGTGTGCTGTAACATTACAGTTTCCCTTCACTGGAACTAAGAGGCCCAAACCTGTTCCAGCATGACGATGTCCCTGTGCACAAAGCGAGCT
>CM075013.1:23466429-23488926 GCA_037576675.1 Pangasius sanitwongsei | reverse complement strand
AGGAATGGGATGGCACTTAAGTTCATATGTGAGTCAAGGCAGGTGACCGAATACTTTTGGTAATATAGTGTATTTAAACACCAGATCAACTGACATACACTGACATCTGCTGGACAATAAATACTCCCACGTCAACCAAGTGCAAAAATAGTCCATTATAGAGGTTGTGTGTTTTATAAATGTTTGCTTGTTTATTCCTTTCTGCAGATGATATTCAGTAATGCAGACATTAAACGACTGAGCATACTGAAAAAAAACGCCTGTGACTGCTTTGGTTTATTTGTAAATAATTCACTAGAGTTCCTTCTTATTTAATTACAAATAAATTGTCAATACAGTATTTAAAAGTAAACTCAAATTAGGAATTCTAAAAGCTGAGGTTCTGCTGAAAACAATGATGCCAAACACAACCGTTCTTAAGGTGGTACAATACTGCTAAATCTATGGCAAAACTTATACTGTAGATTCCTGAGTGTTAAGAAACCATAAATATATTTCACCAATATTATGTGGCTAGATGGTGAGAATGCGTCTGCACTGGTGTAGGAGAACAAACGGCGATTTTCAGAACTGTCTATCATTACCATTATAATTATTTGTAAAGTGTTCCATTTGACACTTCTTTATAGACCTATTTAATGTTTTTTTTCCCCCCTTCTGGACAAAAAAAAAAAGTGCCATTTTGGACTATTTTTGGCTTAAATCTTTCAGTGGTATCCCAAGTCAAACACATACACTGATGAGAAATAAAATCTAATTATAATAAACTCAAAACATCTCTATCCATCAAAACAACTCTATTTGCCGTGACAGTAACCGAGAGTCCCATGTCTTTCAAATGAGGAAATCGAGAAAGATTTTGTGAGATGAGGGAAAGGTTGCAGGGCTTCCTGGGGTATCAGGTAATATAAGAGACTTCAAAACACAGTCACAACTGTCAATCATTCCAGATTCAAATCTGCCATTTTTTTGAGGAAAAAAAAAATGAAGACTACTCTTTTTTTTGCATATTTTAGAGTGATAAATCATACTAGCATATTTCAATGTTAAAATGCGGCGCTCCAATGCAAAATGCGTAAAACTTGGCAGGCCTGAGATACAGTTTTAATGTCGTATTTATAATTTGGTGTTTTTTTTCAGTTTTTCAATGGAATTGGACTGAAGTACAGTTTTCTCAGTTTTTTTTCCACTTCTGGGTTGAGCAGACATTAAAATGCTGGAACTTTACTTCTGCTTTAGATAAAATGAGGGAACGTATTTCAGGTCAAGGAAGCTACTGATTTTCAGAACTATATATAGTAAAACATTTCTATACTAGGTGAAGGGTTTTTGCAGGCCGCTGGGCCTCGTATGGGCCTCTACATAGCTGAACGTGGTTTCTTCACGACCATGGTGCACTGAATATCGAATCGTACTGTGTGATGGCTCTCGATTTGATACTTCTGTATATCAAACACATTTAACTACTGTGATATTTAAAATGAATCAAGCCCACACTCCCTCCTCTGAAAAATTAGCTCTCTCTTTATCTTCAGTGAGGAGAAGCTATGGATTTTTTTTTTTTTTTTAATTCAGTGAAAATGCCATTTATAATGGCGTAATGGCCAAGTTAATGGCTTAATTGGTCATGTTTAATTTTTTTCCATTCTAATATGCAGCTCGTGTTTCATTATATGTTGCTAAGAGTGTGAATGGATCTCACAAACACTGTGTCATTATTAAATTTCCATTACAATACATTTATAAATGTTGAATGTTTTATTCAATGGAAACCTAAGACAGATTTTCAGTCAATGCTTATTTTTGCTGTGTCAAAAACGTATTGTATCGAGACACCACCGTATTGTATTGAATTTTAAGTTTGTGTATCGTTATACACCTAGTGTTGCATCATGGTCTTAAAACGATGAAAACAATGTTTCATTCGAATTAAAGTTCGGTAGAGGAATGATAAAAAAAAACCCATTTGACTTTGCTATAGTCACAATTATAACAAAAAAAATTAAATGAAAATGTTCATATGATGATATAATACCAATATCACCAATGTCACAATACTCTTAGATATCATGGATATTGTGATCATTTTTAAGTACATAAAGATTTAAAAAAAAAAAAAACAAAAAAAAACAACCTTTCACTTATTTGGCACTTTCATTAAAATCATTAAAATTGTTAAATTTATTTTTTTTCAGTGTTAAAAACTTATACTATTTATTATTTATAAAGGTTAAAAAGGTTATTTTTAGTATAAAAATGTCTTATGCATTTTTCTTATTAATAATAAATGAATGTATCATTGTTTATAACATTTTTCCGTGCAACACGACTACATTGCTGGCAGCAAATCTGTGAGCAAACCTGCATGTTATGATACATAACCTGTACTGTAGAAATGTCTGAGGATCGTTATCTCGTATTCTCGTCATATCGCCCAGCTCTAATTACCTGTACTAATGTTTTTTTCAAATTTACCTTTTCAACCAGTGGCATCAGTTGTTGATATTCAGCAAGAGTCTTCAGTAATTCCATGATGAAAGGTAGATAGTTGTGCTTTCTTCTAATATTTTCAATCTGTAATGATAAAAATAATAATTATAGTAGCAAGCGACAATGTTGGGTCCAAGCACATTTGTTCACATTAATAGGATCATGCTTCCATTTTGTGCTGGAATAGGACATTGTACATTGTATGGATTAAAATAAATCCGAACCATAGCTAATTAAATGTTCTAGTATTATGGCTTTATATTTACATTTAATTTAAATATTTAATAGAACAAAGGATGTCAGAAATGACAGCATGTCATGTTTATATCTTGTGGTGTAATGTTATATATTGCACATTTTAATTATTGAAAATTAACAAGACGGTACAAACAAGACAACACGAATCCTATTTAAACGTTTTAATTTTATGTTGCTCTTCAGCTCTTTAAGTACTCTTCAGCGTCTTCCCAACAACACTGACCATAGATGAA
Organism: Pangasius sanitwongsei; assembly: GCA_037576675.1. Classification (NCBI taxonomy): domain Eukaryota; kingdom Metazoa; phylum Chordata; class Actinopteri; order Siluriformes; family Pangasiidae; genus Pangasius; species Pangasius sanitwongsei. The sequence goes on along the minus strand of CM075013.1, from coordinate 23,485,945 downwards.
CATTCTTTTTAAAGTTTCATGATGGTAGCTCAATGCTAACTCTTTAAAATGCCTGCTGAAAGCTGACTGGGTAACAGCAGTCATTTTTGTTGTGTACCCCAGCCATCATTAGAAATACTCATGGAAGTCCCATCATTATAAATTCTGCAAAATATTCTACTTTTATGGCTTGAGTTACTGAACAAGAACAGGAAAGAATTTTCACTTAACACCTTACAAGATATATGCTTATTTTTATGTGCAAATCGGACGTACTGCTCGTGAGAAAAAGTTATTAGAACTTAACTCCACCCCCCCTTTAGGCCAATCAATGCCGTAACCTTTTCATACATCAAAACCCAGGTTTTTTTGTTTTGCAAATGCATCCAAGCAGTTACAGCTGTTTGAGTGAGCCATGTGGCAGCCAAATTCTTTATAAAAAAAAAAAAATTAAAAAAAAAAAAAAAAAGTCAAAATGTTTTGAACGAATCAGTGCGTTTGGGACTCCCGTTGGACACCAATTTTGTGAAGATCTGCCCAAAATCCTAGGACTACTTCACAAAAGTAGGCTTTGCAAATTATGCAAATGATCTTAAATGTGAGTGGGCTGTAAGCCACCGAATCTGGTTATAAAGATTTTCACTACACACACACAACAGATATGCTTGTTTTAATGTGCAAAAAAAAACATGAACCTGCTGCTGGAGTCCATCTGCCTCAAGTTTACATGTGTTGTCCTTTCTGAGATGCTTTTCTGCTCACCACGGTTGCAAAAAAGTGGTTATTTGAGCTACTGTAGCCTTCCTGACAGCTAACCACTCTGACCTCTCTCATCAACAAGGCATTTTCCATAACATTCTGTGTGAACTCTATAGACTGTTGTGTGGAAACTCTATAGGCTGTTGTGTGTGAGATCAAAAGTTTCGAAAATACTCAAACCAGCCTGGCTGGCACCAGCAGCCATTGCCAAAGTCAAAGTCAAAGAGATCACACTATTTCTCCATTCTGAAGTTTGATGTGAACATTAACTGAAGCATGTATCTGTAGGCTTAGGATGCCTGCATTTCAACCACATTTTTCTCCTAACTAAAATTTCAAATAGAGAAGAGAGAAAAGTCTTGGGGTATCACAAAGTCTTCAAAGACACTTGTAAAATCTTATTATTTTTACCCAAAGGAATCTCACTTTCACAGTGAGAACGTCCACAGAAATGGACTGAGAGTGAAATGCAAATCATGAACATGACTGGCGTGAAAATATGAACGTACTTTATATTTTTTTAATTTCTGGTTCTCCTCCTCAATCAGGAGCTGGTACTTGGCGATCTCTGACTGGATGGAACTCAGGAGATTAGCACTTTGGTCTGTATCCATTGGCTCTTCCTGTGATCACAATCACATTCTTGTTTGGAGAAAACCACAGCTGAACAAAGTGTTTAAAAACATTTCACATTAGCAAGTTCCTACCTCTGTTAGATGAGCCTGTAGCTCTGCAATTTTACGCTCATAAATCATCTTGCGATCAGATACGATGGCCATTAAGTTGAAACGGATTTCTCCCTCACTGTATCTGATAAGCAAATGTACAAGCACAATAAAAAAATACCCACTTTTAAGGAACATAGAATTGTAATTCAGTGCAACACGTACTTTTGTATTCTTTTCTCGATTACTGGCCGAACTGCACTGATCCAGTCTTCTTGGTTGCAAGGGCCTGAATGACAGCAAAGGATTTAACACACACACTTGCAAATTCACTGATGTACAAAAAAAACAAAAAAAAACACAACACACTGCAAAGCACATTAATGCTTATTCATCAAAGCTGCACAGAAATGAGGTGTTTTGATTTAAGTGCACTCAGAATAAAAACTTGAAATAAAATAAACAGACTGTTAACACAGTTTAAACAGACAGACCAGGAGCTTTGACTTTTCAAGTTTTTTTTTTTAAACTTAAATTAATGGCATCATTTAAGCATAAACAACCAGTCAAACATCAGATGAATATAAAATGAATACATGAATTTATAAAGTGAATATAAAAAAAAAAAGTAAATATTGAAGTTAATACCTATATTTGGAGCCTCCTAGGGGAAGCTTCCTCATGAAGCCAATTGAGAAGAGGCAAAATGCACTCCTGATTGGCGCAACCCAAAAAAAAAAAAAAAAAAAAAAAAAAAAATTTCGATGCTACCAGCAGGTCGTGATTTTGGTTTTAGCTGCGCCACTTGGGAGCCACAGAAATATTCTTAAGAATTTAAAATCTAAAATAAACCACAAAGAAGATACTAAAACTGAATAACAATTCTATGAGCAGGTGTCTCCAAATATTTGACAGGTAGTGTATATAGGCAATTTTGAATATGGATTTTTTTTTTTTTTTTTAAATAATGTTACAAGTGCCTACCATTTTGCAAACCTGTGCCCAAACATGTGATGTATGGAATTACACAACTGATCCATGGTTCGGAAGGAATTCTTCAATGCGAACGCAAACCTGTGATAATGAGCCCCACCCCAATTGAGCCCAAAAGCGTTCCTGAGTATTCAGACAAAGTGTGAAATTTGCCTCTGGAACTGTTAAATGTCACTTTCATAACACTCTTTATAGAAGTGTGGCAGGGAAAAAAAAAAGCCCTTCCTGAGAGCATCTCACAAAAATCTAATTCACCAAACATCATTAGACCTACAGTTTGTTTTGCGTGCTGTGGGCAAAAACGTCTTGGTCATACACACCATCAGCATGGTTGGTAAAATGAAAGCCAGACTGCATACAAGGAGAAGCACCTGATACCCCAATGACAAAAACGTTGGTGGATCAGTGATGCTTTGAGGCTCTTCTGAAGACCGATGGCTTCACAAATTCTGCTAAATTCCATAACATTCCAGCCCAAAACCTGGTTGCCTCTGCCAGGAGGTTGACCTGGCCATGGAGCTTTCAACAAGATAATGAGCCAAACATACTTCGCAGAAATGATGAAAAGAATAAATGTTTTGAAATTTGAGCCCAGGCTCCAAATTTGAATCTTACTTATTTGAACATCACATTTTGCATGTTGTATTATTTCTATATCTTAATTTTTTAGTTTATTTTTGCTCATATTCCAAGGGCACTGTATAATACTTACTTACTATATAATACGTACAATAATTAGCGATAACATCAATAATGCATATTTGATTGCATAGATAACAAAAAGGAAACTGTCAGGGGAATCTGCAATATGCTCAATTTACAAGAAGATTTGACAATAGCTAGCTTTGATGAATAAGTGCCATTATGTGCTGCAATAAAATAAAGAAAATCAAGGTTTTGTTTTTATTTAAAAAAAAAAAAAAAAAAACAAGGTTACAGATCTGGAACTTTACCGAGGTCAATAGGTCCTTCACGAAGTCCGTCTAATTCATAGAGTCTACCATTCACAGGCACATAGCTCACAAAATGAAAAGCATCTTCATCTTTTGCTGATGACTTCGCATCAAACTCAAACATCTGCTGCCTGGAAAAGACATTGAGAAAGCTTTGACATGTGCAAAAATTCTAAATTTCACTATGATCAATATTAGACAAATGCTGATCAGCCAACACATGTTTATTGTCCTGAGCTTTTTCTTGCACTTGAACTACCACTACCACACTTATCAGTTATCACTCAGCATACAAACTGCATGCCTAAATCATTACACTTGCCTCAAATGGTGTTGAATTGTTGTTAAACCTTAATACAACAAGCTGCTATGGGATTCTGAATACGTTAGGTGGTGTTAACACAAAGGGGTCATTAATATGATGCACAACTCCGGTACGATTGCTCTTTAGCCTTTGATCATATAAATAGTGTCAAATTTCTTAAAGTCCATTTTATCTATTTACTACCAGAGAGAAGACACCACTGCCCACCGTCCCTCTAATTTATAACAGCACGCACTTCCTAGGTTCGCAGATTACCCTGAGCAAAACTACTGCATCAGTCTGGAGCCAAACTGGAACTTTTGTATCCGTCAGGAGACAAGTTGGAACTGTTGCATTTGTCAGGACCCAAGACAGGGCTTTTGTGTGAGTCAGGAACCAAGTTTGACAGTTACAGCACATGGGTAGATGTGTGGATCTCAGCTTGCATCATGGACTGGAGAATAAGAGCTCCTATGGAAAATACATAAAGGTTGGCAGGTCTGGGATACTCATTAAACTGTGTAGCTTGTTACCATTTTTGGTATTTTTATTGATTACGTAATGTAAGTTATGAGGGTGAATCAGGAGTGAGTTTTTTTTTTTTTTTTTTTTGTGGTTACACGACAAGAATTACTCATATTGCTGCAAATGCCCTAACATAGCTATTTAATCTATAATTTAATATATCAATTACCGTATTTGTAACCACATTATGGTTAACTAGGATGAACCGAACCAATTCAGTGAAGTGAGTAGTTTAGTGAGCCCTCTCTATAACTTTTTTTTTTTAAAATACTGTCATTTTTCAGTTAAGTAATGTTTACCGTTTTTATTAGAAGTGGTTTACAAATGGAAAATCAAGGTCTCTTTGTTGCTGCATGGCCTGACCACGACTTTCACCTTGCTTCAGTGAAGCTGGCTACTGGTTTTTTTTTGGTGTACATTACACTATGAAACAGTTTTTGTTCCTGAGTAGTAAGTGTTATTTTTTAATTGCTTATACCGCAAAAGTATAGAAAATGGCTATTATTCCCCTCAAACTGATCAGGACATTGGTATTTTGAAATTTACCTATTTTCATTGAGAAAATGGGTGAATGTGTGTCTTTTCGGTCACAAAGTCAGAAAAAACAAACAAACATATGAATCAGAATGAACATGTACTTATACTAAAGTTATACAAAAATGTTTAGAAGGGAGTAGTTTTTTTAGATTTACGATTGTATTGTAAATCACTTTCACAAAGCAGCCCCCAAACCTAGTCTCCCACCATGTTCTCGTCATATCGTCCTTTGTAGCAGCGTTCAAAGTCCAGTATTTCCCAGTGGAAGCGCTCGCCTTGCTCCTCTGCGTACGCTCCCATGTTCTCCTTGAATTTGTCAAGCAGGCCATTGTGAAATAGCTCTTCACATAGTTTGTTTTCGGCTTTGTGATTGCCCAGGAAGCCCTGACCCACTGCTACCGAAGCTGTTCCAAGCCGCTTTCTCCTTCCTAGTGAGCTTCCAGGGTAATTCCTTGCACTCCAGGATCTTCTTTATCTGTGGGCCGACGAACACACTGGCTTTAACTTTTGCCTCAGACAGCTTAGGAAAGAAGTACTGAAGGTACTCGAAGACTGCTGACTCCTTATCTACAGCTGTGACAAATTGTTTCCTAAGGCCCAATCTGACGTGCAGTGGCGGCATCAGCACCTCCTTTGGGTCCACCATTGGCTCTCGCTGGACGCTGTTCCTCCCCACAGCGAACTCATTCCGCTGTGGCCAGTCCCAACTTGGTGTCCCTGCTGTCCCAAAGACAAAGATAGCAGGGAAACTTGGTAAATCCTCCTTGGAGACCCATCAGGAATGCCACCATTTACAAGTCTTTCGATGACCTCCCAGTCATACTCATCATGCTTCAAGCAGGGATCAACGCTAATGATTTCTCTACTGGCCTGGCTGGGCCAGTAGTCCAGATTTTTACTTGCCCTGCCAAAATTTTCAATAGCCCCACCATGAAATATGAAAATTTGTTATTTCTTAGCTGCATATTTTAAATACTATGTCGATAGTCAAATATAATTGTATACATACACTTTTTATTCAACATTACTTTTCTTTAAAGGACATTTTAAAATGTAAACTCTAATTATGATGTAACTAAATTTCTGCACAACAGTCTGTCAGGGGCCCGTGGTCCCAGATACATCACCAATTAACTGTACAGACAACAGAAAGGGAGAACTCCTATTAAAGGGATGTATTTGTAAGGAAGTGAATTAGGCCATATTAGTAAACAGTGTTATTAAACAGAATGCCGTACACGTTGTACAGCGGTTAAGAAAAGTTTATTGGGCTGGATTGTGGGTGGTCTTGCTCAGATGATCATGAAATATTGTCTCTGCTTTAGAGGGATACCCTCTGAACAGTCTCTGTCTGAGTGCCACCTGTCAACCACCCTCTGGCCACTTACACTGTCCAACTCAGGGCCTTCAATGAATAAGAGTCCGTGGAGGGCCGTGAGAGGCTACTCCTCCAGTCATTTTTAATTCGCTTCATTGAACTTAAGCCCCTCTAGCAAGCAGCTGTAGATAGAAGTAGAACTACTAATATTTCAACAGTCAGAAAGAGGTTTCTGTATTCGTTTTTACATCCATGAAGAAATCTCTCCAGGCATCCTTGAGCACTGGGCCACTCCATGTACCGAGCAGTGTGGTGGTCACAGCCCATATGATCTAGCACTTGAGCAAAATGGTTTGATAGCAACAGGAGCTCATCGTTTCCATAGCGGGCTTCCTTTGGCCACTGTCTTGGATCCAGGATGCAGCATGCTGCCTGGAGGACTTTCTCTGACTCGACACATTTAAAGTCTATGCAATGACGGAAGGCAACTTGATTTCAAACTCTGAATTTTATTGAAATTTTTTAAAGCGACTATACATTACTTAAGGCTAAAATGACTGAAGAGGAATCTACATATATGGTATTGTAGTAGGCAGCTACATTTGGACTAAGGTTTTACTTTAAGTAACTTGAGATGACTTACCTGGCAAAGCTGTTGTGAACTTGTCGAATTACTTCAGAGTTACTGAGAGCAAGACCTTTCATCTTGTAAAGGAAAGACAAAAACAAAAAAAGACAAAGAACAATGTATTCACACAAAAATAATAATGAGAAAACTGTTTACCTTAATCTTTTCACATTTTAAGCCTTTCGATGCCCAAATTTCAAGTGTGATATGATGTGATATGACAGTGGTGTCAAAAACATGTTTAATACAGCAAAAATTTGCATTGCCTGAATACGTGCTTAAGCTTCCAATTGATTAAAATAAGCAACATTATAAAAGTACAATAACTGAAACATGTAACTAATAACTAATAGTGTCTGAATGGATCACACAGATTCTTTAGCAGCGTATAAGGAAACACAATGGAACAGAAAACACCTGAAACCAGACATAAATTTAAAGAACTGGAAAAGAAATATGCTATTTTTCTCCTTTATTTCAGCCTTTTCACATTAATTAACTTTGTCTGTCCACCTGCAACCTTGTTTCAGTGAAGTCATGCAGCTCTCTGTAGTAGTTTTTGAATCCTGCATTCTCTTCTACACTGAGTAGAGTCTCATATCTGCACTTATGAACTTCCCACCTGCTACGGGATGTCTTTAACCCCGTATTAAATTAGTCAGGAAATGCTGTTTTAAAGCAGCAGACGGGAGGAGGGGAGGGAGAGGGTTAGAGATAAAGACAGAGAGAGAGAGAGAGAGACAGAGAGAGAGACAATGTGTCTCTTCGTCTGTCATGTCGGCACAATACAAGTTTTATTGGCAGCCAGTACACTAGAATGCTAGCAATGGCCTTAACCCTCAGCTGCTCAGCTGTATCATGTCTCAGTTGTAAGTCGCTTGGATAAAATGAGGTAAATGTAACTGTATAAAGCAAGACCACATCTTTCAAGCAAGAAAATCGACAGGAGACTAAAGATTATGTGAGACTGGGGGAAAAGGGGCGGGGCTCCCAAATTGGTGTCATTTAATATCAGAGAGTTCAAATCACCTGCGCGAATCATTCCAGATTCACGTGTCGATCGAACCAGCTCCCATTTTACTGGGGAGACAAAAGTGCTCTTTTGCCATACATTTGAGAGACAAATTCAATGTTAAAATGTGAAGATCCTGCACAAAAATGTGTAAAAGCTGCACCATTTTTTTTTTTTTTAGTATTACTCAATAATGCTACTTATTTTATTTTGAGAAACGTGACATACTGCAAACCTAAATAAAAACTAATAGCTTAGACTATCAGCGAGGTCTGGATAGATATACTGTCTGGACCAGGAAAAAATTACTGGTGGGGTCACAGCGATCAGCAGACTTTCTAATTGTTCTTATGTAAAATGAATTAGAAATTTAAAAAAAAAAAAAAAAGATCAAACTTACTGCAGCATCAAAACTTTGTGAGAACTCTCGGAACTCTGTCAGTGTTTCACCAAGGTGCATGTCGGGATGAGAGCAGTTCAGCAGCACACTGACTATCGCTTGGGTCGCACAAGCATTGTTGATGACCTAAAACCTCAAGAATATGAAGCTGGATCATTTCTCTGGCATAAGCATAAACCACACCATACATGAACTGCACCATATGTGTGTGTAAGGAATAAAACATGCAATTATACAAAAATAAATCAACAACAGGTTGGTGTGGTGTGGCCCAAAACCAAAGCAGTTACTGTTAATGGTAAAAGGGTGATTATTTTCCAATAACCACATATAACTATAGAAACAATTCCATTTATCTGGTAGCCAAACTACTGTCCGAACCATGCTGTTATAGAAAATTAATCAACAACTTCTGACCAACCAGAACTGAACAGCACAGTGATATAACTGCATACAGTACGCCATAATATACCTGCTTGGCAAAAAAGATCTGGTCGAGTCTTGAGTCCTGTACAATGGAGCCAGCTGGTTCCTCACCAGGTTGCCATTTGAAGAGAAATATCAAGCCATGAACTGGTCTGGAATACAAGCCATACAAAATCAAGAGAAAATATTTTGTTTATTTGAAATCACACTGTGTTAGACTTGCCAACTACTTGTCTAAGAAACCTTATGGTGTGTGTATATATATGGGGTGATGCAGTGCCTCAGTAGTTTTGAGTGTGCTGTTTGCACGTGGCTGTGCTGACAGAAAGCACGGCTTTTCACCGCTTACTAATTATCATTACCACTAAGATTATTTGTAAAGTATTTGTAAAAATGTGTCACTCTATTGTGATCCCATTGAATCTTTTCCTATTTTTTCTGCAGTGTGCAGAAGTGCAGTTTTTGGACAAGAATCTTCAGTGGCATCCCTAATAAATATAGCAAACTGATGTGAAGCCGAAAATACATTCACAGATTTTACTGAGTATTAATGATATGAATTAATGCCCTAGCATTATTTTTTATATATAAATCCTCATTCACAACTTCACACATTTAAATTCTATTCAAATACTAACTAATTTTTTTTTTTAAAGGTTGCTATATTAAAGGAATAAGCCAATGCTCCATTGATCTGCTCACCTTTCTAGATCACAGGGATCTGCACAAACATGGGGCAGCGATTCCCACACAAAGGCTGACAAAAAGAAGAAAAGTCTCCCTTTTCCGATGTTTTTGGGCTAGTTTCTAGTCTTTTGTGTGTTTTTGAGATGTAGTTGGGCTGGAAATTTTGCTAAAACCCGGCCTCCCTGGTTAATGATATTACTTTGAACACAGATATGATATGTCTAAAAGGAGGGCGGGGCTTCGAGAAAAGTCAGCTAATGTGGGAGTTTAAGAGAGTTTAAAACTCCTGAACTGTCAATCAGACCAGATGTACATGCTGACTGGATCTTCTTACATTTTTATTGGAGGAAAAAAAGACGACTTCCCTTTTCGCGTAGTTTTGAGTGCTAACTTGTAGTAGCGTATGCCGATGTTAACTGCGGAGTTCCTAGTTGGCATGTTTACACCATTATTCACTATGGATTACTCCTTACTTGAGATTTTGAAAGTTCTCTGGCTCCATGCTCCATATCTCTTCAACTTGTGCTCCTTTGCATCCTGGACATATTGAAAAAACAAACACATACCGCTTTAAACATTTATGCTTTACCTAGAGCAGTCAGTTTTTTTTTGGCTGCAGAATTGACTTATCTCATTGTACTTTTTAGTCTGGGGTTTAATTTTAAAAACTGTAATGAATTAATGTAATGTTTATAAATTGACATGACCAGGTAAAATGAATTAAAGCACTGTACTATGTCATGATATAAAACACAACAGAGAGACACACACACACACACACACACACACACACACACAGACAGATTATATGCAGTATAGGAGAATTAAATGCATTTTAATGGGAAGGCTTTTTGTAGTAGAAGTAGATTACCCTTGCTTTTTTTTTTTTTTTTAAATCCTTTTTCTCCCTCTTTTTACAATCACATTCTGTAGTGCTAATGTTAGTGTTACACGTTACTCCTGAGATGCCAGTGATCCTCACTCCTTCTGCCCTCATGTCACTTTAGGGAATTTTCTGTCCTTGCCACCGTTGCCTCTGGCTTGCTCATTAGGATTAAATTTAAAATTTATAGCCGGATTTCTGTAAAGCTGCTTTGTGTCCATTGTTATATAACCAACAGGAATCTCGGACAGACGCAGACAGACAACCCCAAAACATAATGCTTTCTGTACCTGGTGGTGGAGGCACAAAAGCACAAGGTAGAACTCCATACTATTACCACACAAACATTTAAACTTAACAGCGTATATAAAATGGAAAAAACAATTCTAACAATATGCAGTTTTGCTCCCACTCTGACACAAAGGACAAGTAGATAAATCAGTAAATTATTTAAATCAGAGGAAGTGATGTATGCAGATAGCCATGTGCTGATGACCACTGTGCTGTGTGCTGTGTTTGTCTGGAATTTCCAAACTCCGACTAGGAAAACCCCGAAGAAAATGCCCTCTTAACTCGGAAAGTCAGGACGGTAAAAGCAGCACTTCTTACCTTTAAATGAGTTATAGTGCATATAACTGTATTTACTTATATAAGTATTTACTTCAGCTCAATCAACATACAGACATCAGTCTGTTAAAGAGATAATACTGACTACAGGGTTCTCTGTTTTGAGTCAGCAAATATACATCACTCATCACAGTTAACTGCCAAGATTGTTGCTGACAAAAGATGAACATGCCATCCACGTTTCCCACCCCCACTTTGTAGTGCGAAAGCATTGAGGTCAAAAATGACATAATTCTGAGCGACTGTGATTGAAAAATAGATGCTTTAGGAGAGGCGCTCCACCATGTACTTGGTCTGGGCCGTAAAGCCTCGACTACACAGGCTACCTGGGAAAGCATTTTCAGGAGGAGCAATAAAAATAAAAATCATTAATACAAGTGAAATACAGCAGGCTGATACAAGGAGCTGTTATAATGACAGCTACAGACATAAAGCATTACTTTACATTTACATATGCACAATATCAACTTTTAATTTTTGATAAATAATGACTAGCTGTCTCACTGACAGTTCCTTAAATATCTAATGACTGACGTGACGCAAGGGTCCGGGCTCGCAGAAAACACAACCCGCTAGAAACTCGCTCCTCCTGTGGTAATTTTATTGCTGTCTGGATGTGAGACTTTTATCACCGAGGAAGCGTATTTAAAAAAAAATTAATAAAAATTTAAAAGAAAAAAATTACAGTGACCCCCAGTAAACGAACCCAATCCAAATAGGGCTTTACACCGAATGTAAAAGTGTATAAACTCTGTTAGGAACAGCATCGCTGTTAGTGACTGGAACATTTTATCATTTTATTGATTTAAAAAGTGAAAAAACATCTGTTTATGGAAACTGTATTGTTAATTGGTAGGTTTGAGATGCTGCAATTACTTAACAAAAACACTGGAGAATGCAAAACTGGAAATGATTATATATTAATTAAAGGCTAGAGATTTTTTTTTTTTTTTTTTAAAAACCCTCTTAATCAGTTTATTAACTTTTTAACATTATACGCTTTATGTTATGATATAAAAGTTAAAGTTTCTACTGAAGGGGTTTGGTTTTGTGCGCTATAACCGTTGAGCTGTGACTCTCTGCGCATGCGCAGCGGCGTGAATTAACACATGCGTGGTGCAGACCAAAAACAGGAAAACGGCATTAAAGAAGTGAATAAATATCCCAAAACAGTCGAGATAACAACAAGAAGCCAGGTGTAAGCGGAAACAAAACAAAAGGCCCCGCACTAAAGGAGCAGCTTGATCTCACGGGCGTGTGTTTCTGGATGGGGATTAGCTGTCATGCTAGTTAGCTCCACAATGACAACAGAGAAATTCAGTCGACCAGCTCATGAAGATTAGCACCATCACTCCAGGCCCCTTGTATAACACTGTGATAAACGGTATATTTAAGGAGTTTTCCTGCCATGGGTTGATTCTCTCTATTCTAATGCAGTAAATACAGTAGCTCAGGAAACACGCAGAGCTTACCAAAGCCTTTTATCAGCTCTGTGAAAACTCCAGGGTCACTCTCCATGAGGCACCACTCTCCAGCGCTTCCTGCCATTTCTATACACTCTACTGATGTAAAGGAGAATTATTATACCATGCAATAAATAACAGAACTAGCTGGCAGGGTCACTAAAATACTCAAACACCGCCAAGCATTCATTCACGAACACGCCAGCGTCTTCCTCTTCTTCACGGCTTTCAATCTGCAGACGGCAGATTCACTGCAGGTGCATCAGTCACTTACTGCCACCTGCTGAGCTGGAGGGTGGAGTGCAGCCTGGAGTCGTGTTTACGAGTCGGGAAGTCGTGTTTACGAGTCGGGAAGTCGTAATTACGAGTCGGGAAGTCGTCATTACGAGTCGGGAAGTCGTCATTACGAGTCGGGAAGTCGTGTTTACGAGTCGAGAAGTCATGTTTACGAGTCGGGAAGCCGTGTTTACGAGTCGGGAAGTCGTCATTACGAGTCGAGAAGTCGTGTTTACGAGTCAGGAAGTTGTCATTACGAGTCGGGAAGTCGTCATTACGAGTAGGGAGGTTGTGTTTTACGAGTCGGGAAGTCATATTTACGAGTCGGGAAGTCGTGCTTACGAGTTCATAAGTCGTGTTTACGAGTCGGGAAGTCGTGTTTACGAGTTGGGAAGTCGTCATTACGAGTCGGGAAGTCGTGTTTACGAGTCGGGAAATCGTAATTACGAGTCGGGAAGTCGTGTTTACGAGTCGGGAAGTCGTGTTTACGAGTCGGGAAGTCGTCATTACGGGTCGGGAAGTCGTCATTACGGGTCGGGAAGTCATGTTTCCGGGTCGGGAAGTCGTGTTTACGGGTCAGGAAGTCGTCATTACGGGTCGGGAAGTCGTGTTTACGGGTCGGGAAGACGTGTTTACGGGTCAGGAAGTCGTCATTACGGGTCGGGAAATCATGTTTACGAGTCGGGAAGTTGTCATTATGAGTAGGAAAGTCGTGTTTACGAGTCGGGAAGTCGTCATTACGAGAAAGAAAGTCGTGTTTACGAGTCGGGAAGTCGTCATTACGAGTCGGGAGGTTGTGTTTTACGAGTGGGGAAGTCATATTTACAAGTCGGGAAGTCGTGCTTATGAGTCGGAAAGTCGTGTTTACGAGTCGGGAAGTCGTGTTTACGAGTAGGAAAGTCGTCGTTATGAGTCGGGAAGTCGTATTTACGACGCCATGTCAACTCCCTCAAGTCACTCTGGCATTCAAGTCACTCTGGTAGGAGAAAGATGGGGGGGTGTATCTTCTCTTAATTAACTACAAAAAAATACAGCAAAGTTTTTGTTTTTTTTTTTTAAACTCTATTTCTGGGATATTGTAAAACGCTTAATGTGGCCTGATATACTAATATAACGACCAGGGAAAACCATTTTTCTCTCACATTTCTCACATTTCAGACAGTGATATGAAAAGACCAAATTCAGTACAGAAAATCTTTACGTTAAGCGTTTTCTCCCCATAGAAAACCCGTTATAAAGAAAACACTTAATGTGGCTTAATGGACTAAGACAGTGATATTAAAAGACCAAATTTAATACACACCTTATTGATGATGCATATCATGTACAGGCAAACAGATGAAGCCAGAATATGATGTTATTATCATTATTAATAAGGTGTGTTCTAAATTTGGTCCTCTAATATCACTGTCATAGTCCATTAAGTCACGTTAGGCGTTTTCTTTATAATGGGTTTTCTATGGGGAGAAAATGCTTAACCTAAAAATATTGTCTCTCTACCTGGATTACGGTGTATTTGTCTTAGCAGTAGATAAAGTTTATGACAAGAGAAATGGGAGAGAAAAATGGTTTTCCCTGCTCGTTGTTTTAGTACATTAGACGAAGTTGGAACTGTGTCTCAAATCAAAAACTCTGACCTTACATTTAAAAGTATTTACTAATTTAGAAAATCAAGTGAGAGGAACATAACAGGACAACCGGTTAGTGTTAATATTCACAGTCTAAAGTAATACATAAGTATGCAATTGGAGACACAGCACTAGTTTGTTTATGTGGAGGTAGATGGACTGGGAAATTTGTCCATTTGCTGTATATCAGGATAGTGAAAAGACTAAAATAGCACATACACTCTTTATTTAAATAGGGCTTGACTAAATCCTTTTTCATGGTTAGACCAATATTTCTAATATTAATGTGTAAAATAAATGAAGGAAACTTGGGGTCACAACCCCTAGTTTGGGAACCCCTGCTTTAGCAAGTGTGTGAGGCTGCAAGAAGGGTATTCAAGCTGGAAAACCTCCAAATGAGCAGGTCATAACTATAAACGAGAGAGACATAACTCCAGTTGAGAGGGACAAAACTCCAAATCAGCGGCACGTAACTACTAAAGGAAGGGACATAACTCCAAATGAGCAGGACATAATGGGAAGGACGTAACTTAAAATGATAGGGGCGTAACTCTCAATGAGAGGGCACAACTCTTCGCTATTGGTTGTTAAGAAGTCTGGAGGGCTTTCTGTAATGCTGAGTTCAGTGTCCCTGACTTGGTTTTGTACAAAAGAATTATCTGGTGATTAAAACAAAGTGCAATCTTACAGATGTCTAGTTAATTTTTTAAATAATTGAAAATATGTGTAGTTAAATAGGCTAGTTTCTGGTTCATTCCACATCATAGCCTAATGTAATTCCTCCATCTTAAAATGCAAACTGTTTACAAGTCTAGGAAATAAGCATTTGTGTAAAAACTGAACACTTTCTGAATGTTTTTGCTCTAACTGATGAACATCTGCACCAACAGACAGATTCACTCATTTTCAGATAAATATTAAGTGCAATCTGTCAATTGTTTATAGATCTGAGGGATTTAAGCTCAGTGACTTTTTGGCCAGTGAATGTCAGTCACATAGCTCCTTGCTTTTCTCATGTGTTCATCAGAAAAGGACAACCATTTTCATAATATTGTGAACAAATTTGAAAAATTTAGCTTTTGAGTGATTACCAAAAAATTCAACTTGGGCTCATCAGATGATTTTTTTTGTTCCATGGTGTGAACAGTTCCTGCCACAAGGACATCTTGGTAGCCTCCCCTGTCACCATCTTCCTCATCCTGTCCTTTTTCACTTATTCTTCTTTATTAACATCTGTTTTTCATTCTAATTTCAGTGGCTACAGTGTCAAATTAAAGACGGAAAAAGATCTGGCATGATTAACTTAGGTTTTACATTAGAATAATGTTTCATATTTGCTGTATATGAAACTATTGTGTAGCTTAAAGGTCAAGCACAGAACATCATAAAGCATACACGATGTGCTGGAGTAGAGCCTATTCGCGTACATTCAAATTCGACCAAAAGCATTTAACAGAATCCAACCCCATTTGGAGTTAAGACCAACCTAACTGAAATGAAGCCCCTCCTATCTGGATCAATTGTAAACCAAGTCAGTTCTCGCCGAAAACACTTCTGGCGTGTAGACGCTCGTCTGTATTCAGCAGTATCAAGCAGCTCTTGTATGCATTTCAGTATAATCAATATAATGAGTTGCCGTGGTTTACACTGTGTCTTTATTAGGAGAAGAAGAAAGTAAAGTGTGCGATCCTGCAGGATTAAATCGTTCATTATAATGAGTTACAGCTGGTTTAAGGCCTTGCACCTTACATTCACGCATAAGTATGGATTCATGAAAATGAGTTCAGAGGGAAGTGTGTGTTTATTTTGTCAAGAATCAGTCGTTTTAAGTAGGGGTACAGAATCCGATGAACCTTCTAGGAGGATTATGAAAAAGTTTAATACATAAACCAGCTGGTGCTTTGACAAAGAATCACTCATGGCACGTGGATTTTATCATGCTGCATCACTGAACATGCATGTTAACGTAGAGCCACGCTGCATGAGGTACAGCAGAATTCTGCCACACTTGCCTTCCTGACTGTTTACCTTGCCTTAGCAGCACCTTTTTTTGGATAACAAAAATTTCTTTGCAATCTTGTCATCATGTTAACAAAATTCGTTTAAACCACACCCACTAAACAGCCCTAACAGACACAGAACTCTATGCAATTAAACAACTGTACTGTAAATATCTGGCGTTTGTATGCAGCGATATTTTATCATCTTCACAGAATTAATACATTTCCAACATGCTTGTCAAAAAGGCATTCATTACACTATTACTTTATTTTTAAAAACTAAACATGACTAAATAGTACTGAGGTAGGAACACTTTTTAACAAAAAAAATACATAAAATACACCAAAATAATGAAAACCGGATGCCAGTCACTAGTTCTTTATCTCAGTACTCACTGATTTAATTCATCTGGGCTGCAGGAGGATGGTAAATAATAGTGCATAAATTAATGAGCAGTTATGAAACATATTGCCCACTCCCTGATCCCTCTGCCGCATTATTTAAGCAGCACGGGTTACATTTCTCAATGAGTGGCAACAGTTTGCCCTGTTCATGAAGCTGTCGTGTATCAGAGCCTCCTCCAATGCACTGTCCGTTGATAAAGACTCTTGGGACCTGGAAGAAGCCAGAGCAATTAAAAAGCTATTTAAACCATTTCAGAGCCAACATAAATGCATATTTACACGGGGTGATTTCATTTTTGTTCCATTGTTCCATTATACAGTATAACTGGCCTTAAGTTAATGAGCTACCACTGTAAATTATACAGTGAACACATTAATGAACTCGAACGCCTTACCGTTCTGGCACCGGACATCTGTGCTAAAGCCTCTTGAAGCTGTTGGCCGTCATTATGTTTATCCAGTTCAATCACCTTATAGGTGGCTCCTATTTGCTTAAAGACATCCTTGGCCATCTTGCAATAAGGACACGTTGTCTTGGAGAATATAACAACACAGTTATGAGACACCACATCCTAAATGAGGGGGAAAAACAACACACACATGTAAGGAATAAATCAGGATGGTGTGTGTTATAGGAAAAAGATACATGTCAGGGTAGTGTGATGCCACCCCGTGCATGAGACAAAGTGGATTACTTTTCCTATAACAGCAGATCATGAAGTGTTTTATTACTCTTACACCACAGCAATTAGCTAACAATTACAATTTATTAATGAATGACATGTCATGGTTTTTAACCCTTTACATTTACATTTAATGTTATGTAACATCCATGAGACAAGTTAGTTCTTGTTATCATTTATAACAGCTATAAACAGTCACTCCCTCTCCAGCTGTTCCTCTTCCTCTCTCATTACGTTACTCAGACAAAAACGCAGCTTGCCATGTTACTGAGATTAGATTAGACTGAGTACAGATTTATTTAATGAACATTACTTAAATGCGTACACTAATATTCTGTCTATTTGTTACACCAATAGAGGTTTCTGTTCCTAAACCTTCCACATTTAAATAATTTACAGCTGACTTATTGAGGTTTGGATTAAAACTCATTCAATTCAAGTAAGCAGTCCAACTGACCACCATATGAGAACTCATGAACTAAATACTCACTAATAAATGTACTAAGTTTGATATTGATGTGTTGTGATCCTCCCTGTTGTAACTAAAAAAAAAAAAAAAAAAAGGTCACAGACCCCTGGGGGACACCAGTCTTTGAGTCCCTGTGAATGAGCTGTTATGAGCATACTAAAACAGACTTGTCATATAAACGCAGCAGTCGGATCTGCTGCTGTAGAAAATTAATCAACACCTTCTGACATCAGAAATCTGAAAGGAATGCTTACCTGTATAAACTGAGTATAGGCCTGGTTTGAAAACCTTCCAGCCCGAGAGGACATGAAATTTCCCATCCTAGACATATAACACAGGCTTCATTAGGATTAGTTCAGAGTGACACAAGCAGCAAACAAGCTTTATTTACACAGAGTTAGGAACTGAACCTTGCTGGATGATGGGAGAAGCATGCAGCTGACGCAAAGAATAAAAGCACCGTTAAAACAATGAGCTGCCTTTTAACCTTAACCATTTTCCGACGCTGTATTCAGGTGAGTTAGACGCAGCAGTGTGAGGAGGATTGTCTCATTACAGCTCATCTGATTATGAGCAGAGATTACCGTTAAAGGATCCTCAGATGCTGCCACTGGCCAGTTCATGAGCTTCACTGGTTTAGTTATATTTTATGAGAGTCAAATACACGACACAAAGCCTGACAGCCTATCGGACAAGTTTAAATGAACAATGTTAGGGTGTTTTAGCTGCCCCACGTGACTTACTGAGCGCTTCGGACCAAGAACACCACGGTCATGTACTAGTGAAAGGACACCATGATAAACCCTCGCAAAGATAATGACCTTCGAATTAGGCTTGTATAGTTGTATAGACATTCTCTCAAGAGCATAATAGATTTTCTTTATTTTTTAAGCTTTCTATTTTGACAAGTTACATAAAACAACGGCTATTTACCAATTTTTTCCCCCTCATACCTGTACTGTATTAGTTATTTTACTTCCGGGTCAATTTCATCAGGATTTTTTTTTTTTCAAAATAAAAGTCTCTTTTCTCCAAAAACAAAATAATATGGCTATATACCTACATAGACACACACACACACACACACAGTGCTCTAGTGTGTATGAAATGAAAGTTTTTGTTGGTTGAAACTTGAAGGAAACATTTACCACAACTGTTACAAAAGCTGCTTGATAAGAAGTTCTGTGAAAAAAAGATGACAAATGAAATACTTAAACACTGTAACTGTGATCTTTAATGTCCAAATACCTTTTTGTCTATCTGTTGTTAACAGTATGTTTATTGTGTTCTATTATCTATTTCTCCGCTAAAAGGACATTAAACTACACTTCCCATCAGCCCCTGCACGTCACATGGCACCAATCACACACTCCTGTTTTCCTTTACACTCTGATTTGCACCACTATTTAAGTTCTGGTTTCCGTGTACCTAATTATCATGCTTCTGTTGATGTCATGTCTGTCTGTTGCTTTGCCTGCCGTAATCTGTATGTTTTGTTTTGTGTTACTGACTGTTGTAGTGTTAGTTATTTTTACACCCTGCACAATAAAAGTCTGCACTGGTATCCATCGCCTCTGAGAATCCCTGACACTATTATATTGTTAAATCTATTATTTTTATATTATAAAGCATAACAATCATTTTTTTTTTAAATGTTTTGCTTGAAAAGTGTGCTTGTGGTATCTTTCTTTAAAATAAATGCCATCTGGTTTGACGTTGTTTTCTAATGCAGTGAAATTACTAATTTACTAATTGACATTAGTTATCGTGATTGTTCTAAAGTAAACAGGACTAGTGCAGGGAATTGTTTTGCCGGGATTTTCTTGCCTGCGTCGGCGTCTTAACTATACTGTTTCTCTCTTTTTTAAATCAATAATTTTGCGCTATCGTTTTCAT
>CM075013.1:23430945-23444364 GCA_037576675.1 Pangasius sanitwongsei | reverse complement strand
TGGCTACACTCTCTCCCACTACCACTTTACAGTCACTAATCTCTTTCAGACTGCCTCTTCTACATAGGATGTAGTCTACCTGTGCACTCCTACCTCCACTCTTGTAAGTCACTCTATGCTCCTCCCTCTTCCTCCCTATTCTGAAAATAAGTGTTATCCACAGCCATTGGAGTCACTGGACTGTGACCCCCATGACTAGATTACACACACAGACACACACACACACACAAATTTCACTACAATTTGGGAACCTCCTTATGACACATGAATCATTTAAGACAAACCCATGAACCCTTTAAGCTAGCTTATATTAACCTACAGCATATGCTGTCATCACACTTAATCAGCTCCATCAATGTCTATTAATAATTTAAAAAATTTTGTGAAAACACATAAGCCTTCTCTGAATGTTCAGTTAAACTGTCAAAAGTTCCATTAGCTTATTATTTAATAATCAATTCATTCTTAAAGTAATTTTCAGTAACCACTGGTCCACTGGTAACAATGGATGTACACTCACTGAGCACTTTATTAGGAACACTATACTAATTCTAGATAGGGCCTCCCTTTGCTCTCAAAACAGCCTCAATTCTTTGTGCCATGGATTCCACAAGATGTTGGAAACATTCCTTTGAGATTGTGGTCCATGTTGACATGACTGCATTATTTTAGGTGCACTTTCATTCTGCGAATCTCCCGTTTTACCACATCCCAAAGGTGTTCTATTGGATTCAGAGCCTGTGACTGGGAAGGCCACTGAAGAACACTGCACTCATTGTCATGTTCATAAAACCAGTTTGAGATGACTTTTACTTTGTGACATTGTTATGCCCCATGGCTCAAAAAGGACGTAACAAAAACGGGGACACACAAGAAAGTGCAAATAATGTACAAAATTTATTAACAAAGCATAACTATACAAAAAAGAAGCAATGTAGCATGAGCTAGTCAGGAATCAGTGGTGTAAAGTTAAGTGTATGCATGAAAATGTAATGGACCGTAGCAATGTTGGACATATAAAGTAAACAAGATTAAACAAAACCCAAATGAAACCAAATCCGAAGTGCCGCCCGCCTCTGGCCGGCTGCCATACTGCTTTTAAAAGGTAAGGCATGAAATAAACAGCAGGTGTCCTCAATGATCCCATCCAGGAACAATCAGTTGGAAGGCGGAGCAATTGCACAATTCAACCCAGGAAAGACGCGCACAACGCATGGGTCGTCACAGACATGGTGCATTATCATGCTGGAAGTAGCCATTAGAGGATGAGTAAATTGTGGCCATGAAGGGATGCACATGGTCAGCAACAATACTCAAATAGGCTATGTCATTCAAGCGATGATTGATTGGTAACGAGCCCATAGCATGCAAAGAAATCATTCCCCACACCACTACACTACCTCCACCAGCCTGGACATGTTGACACAAGGCAGGTTGGTCCATGGATTCATTGTGCTGGTGCCAAATTCTGACCCTACCATCTGTGTGCCTCAGCAGAAACCGAGATCCATCAGACCACAGTATATTTTTCCAGTCTTCTACTGTCCAGTTTTGGTGGACCTGTGCCCACTGCAGCTTCAGCTTTCTGTTCTTGGCTGACAAAAGTGGAACCTGACACGATCTTTGCTGTTGTAGCCCATCCCCCTCAAGGTTCAATTTGTTGTGCATTCTGAGATGCTTTTCTGCTTGCCACAAGTGTACAGAGTGGTTATCTGAGTTACTCTAGCCTTTCTGTCAGCTCAAACCAGTCTGGCCATTCTCTGTTAACCTCTCTCATCAACAAGGCGTTTCTGTCCAGAGAATTGCCGCTCACTGGATTTTTTTTTTTTTATTGCACAATTCTGAGTAAACTCTATGTATGAAATAATGTTCATACAAAAATCTTTTCACATATCTACAACTATACATGTTGTATATACCACAGAGTTTGTCCCTTCGAGCTTATTATTATTATTATTATTATTATTATTATTATTGCTGCAGTTTTTGTTATTCAATTTGAAATGGCATTTTTGCAGTGGGTATAAACTGCTTTTTACTTGTAATAATACCAGATTGTATTATTTA
Organism: Pangasius sanitwongsei; assembly: GCA_037576675.1. NCBI lineage: Eukaryota > Metazoa > Chordata > Actinopteri > Siluriformes > Pangasiidae > Pangasius > Pangasius sanitwongsei. The sequence goes on along the minus strand of CM075013.1, from coordinate 23,442,297 downwards.
ACGAATAATATTCTTGCCCAGGTTGTCAGTGTGATATGATGTATAACTGGCATTTTTTATGTATTCATATCGCCCTTTTTCTGTCATTCCTCTTTTTTTAAATAGCCAGATATAACAGTTGAGAGAAGAAGATGAATAAAGATGACTGCTCATTACAAGCTAAGCCAGCAGATAACTGATTTTTTTCTCTACATTATGGGCTACTACAAGGAAAGCAGTGAGTATTGGGTGGTGGCCAGTTATGTATCAGTCCTCTGAGGAATATCTGAGGAGATTTCACATTCCAGTGCTCAGAATTTTACCTGATCTGGAATTCTTAATCTCCTGCAGCACATTATCTGCTCAAACTGAAATGCAAGTGATCACATGGTTCCTTTTTTATGGTGAATCAGTGAAGGTATACATTGATGTTTAAACAGGGTTATTCTCTTAAGCTATGACCAAAAGCTAATGCTAAGATTTGCTCTAGATATACAACGCTACAGAATTATGGTTAATGTGTTATGCTAATATATGTTAGCAGCTAGGTGTCTATTTAATATAGACAAAAATGTCAGTGAGAGACACTTTGAAGCATTATCAGGCATTATAGTGCCAAGCAATATAATAAAAATAGACATGGGAGAGACGTACCAGATAACAGATGCTGGTGCTGTGCAGTGATCCTCTTTACATGTCATTGCTTCCTGTAAAACCTCCAAAAAATCAAAGATGAAATTCCCTGATGTCCCCCTAAACATTTCTTTGTTTTCCATATTGCATTCTTCATGCAAATCCGTACTCGCATCTGTCACAGTCTATCTGTCATTTTCTCAGGCTGCTGAACTGCTTTCTTGTCGCTCTGTCTCCCACATTGATTTATTAGTGCAGTATTTCCATGCCAGAGATTTTCTGCAAGATTAAATGGAGTTGTAAGAGAAATGGGCCAAACAATGGCTTCAATTTCCATTACACGTACCTGCAAAGGATTGGAGGTGAGTCCAGCTGAGGCTTGTGAGGAAGGCGGTAGCTAGATCATCGCACTAAAAGCCAGGTAAATAGCAACAAAGGACACACTCTGTGCCTTGCCTGAGGCCCCCCATGGAGAAACATTATACACAAAAGTGGTGAAAAGAGGGCAAGACTCTTCTCTGTCTTCCATTCCTGTTACCTCTGTGTGATGGTAAAATGCACCCGCATGCATGTGTGTGGGAGGGGGTCTGCTGCTCCAGTCTGCTGTGAATGCATTGATGGTGTGCCTCTGACATAAGCACAGACTTAGAGGAGGATCCCACGTGACCATTTTAGAGTTGCAACCCCCCACTTATGTCTGTTTCTCTTTCTCTCTCTCCTCATGCCAAGACAGAAAAAGGGAGGGACTGAACTCAGGCTGTGTGTGGAAAACAGAGAGAATGGAGGGTCTTTTTTGATATAGGACAAGATGTCTGACCATGTCTGCAGAGTGCTGAACCTGTTCCATTTCTACTGGAACATAAACTGTGTTAAAGCAGTGCTAAAGCCTGCTTTAAATCTGATGTGTAACAGCCTAATCAAACCACCAGTCATTTTGTTTCTATATAAAAGTGTATATGCTCTATTGTTTTCGTTATAGCACATGTGAAAAAACAAAGTGTGAGATTGGCATACGGTATATTTTTTGTAGGAATGGGTTCAAATGAGTACATTATCAAGATGTGTTTAAATTTACTACTTCATTATCCAATCAATTACAGATTTTGTAACAATTTTTAATGGTAGAAATAACCAATAACTATCCTGTTTATGTTGAAATGGGGTGATATTAATAGTTAATGTCACAAAACCATTAAGAAATGTAAGAAATAGGACAAGACAGTAACTTATATTAACCAAATTTATAACCCCACCATACAGGCAAATTTCATGTCACACCCCCTTTCCATCTATGTACACTCCTGGGCAAAAAAAATGGGCCAAGCCCAAAATGGCAAATATTAACAACAAATCATTGGTCAGAAAATTAGCAAATTCACTCACAGACACAGAAATAACCCAGACTCACAAATGTTTATTGTAAAGTTTTGCTTGGAGATTCTCTCATGACATTCTCTCATGACAAGCCTTTTGATTTTGTGTGCAGGCTACTCTGTTTTTGTTTGCCTGACTCTGCCTTACATTGGATTTGTCTGCCTGTTTTCAATGAAGTCAGTAGTTGTACTTGCAACCACCTCTGCTACCTGACAAACATTTAATTTCAGTATTTTTGAAAGCATCTTTGCTTTAAAACATTTATTTACATGTGCCTAAGACATTTTCACAGTGCTGTATATAAGAGTGGCATATGTCATGCAGATAATGAGGTTGGATGCAAGCGCTGGTTTATTAAAAAATCAGGCAAGCAATCCAAAACACACATACAAAAGCAGTATCAAAAACAAGCAATGATCAGGTGACCAGCAAACAGATTTAACCAAACACGAAGAGTCAAACCAAACACGAAGAGTAAAGTATCCAGCAAATAGTCAAAAGGCTTAGTCAATTGTCATTAGAACAAGCTAGCATTGACTACGTTTACATGCACATCAATATTCCAATATTAATCAGAATTTGGCAATATTCTAATTAGTATTGAGTCATGCGTGTAAACGCCGCAATCCGGTTGCCCAATTCAGATGAACACAATATTCTGATTTCCCAAATTCCAATTCCCACCCCTGGAATATGCCTGTTTTAATCGACAATTTGTTGCATGTAAACAGCTTATTCAGAAAAAGGAGATATATGCGCAGTCTCAGTCCACAAGGAATTGTGGGTGCTAACAGATGCTTAGCTTAACAGACGCTTACCCGACCCTTTCCATTTCAAGGCAGTGTTCTCAGGCATTTGAGAAGTGTTAGAGTACTAATTAAATTAGTGTGAAAAAATAGTAATAAAACTAATAACTGAGCATACTCTATAACCAATGGCAGCATCTTGAATCTCCCAGGAAATAACAGCAAGTAAAAGCACATGTGTAGATCCGCATACTTACAACAACCATGTATACAGGAATATTTTGATGCCTGTACGCATATAAACATCATATTCAGAATATGGCTGCAACCTGAATATAGACCTTAAATGGAATTTGATGTTCATGTAAATACTCTTTGTGAAGGGGACTTCACAAAGAGTGTTTGTTCAGTAATCAAAAGTCTGGTGAACTTGAGCATGTGAGTGAATCATGTGACATGGTTTGTAGTCCATAATGTTGATAAGACATGGAGTTTGTTACCACCATGGTGTTGGTTATGAATTTGTGGGCTAATTCCCTGCAGCCATGTCTTACTCTGGGATCTCTTATGGAGAGCCACAAGCACTCTCCTTATTCATAGGTGGGAGTTTCCCTCTTTGTGATTGAAAATCAGGGAAGTCTTTGTTTTGTCATTGCCAGTTTTTCTGTGCTGTTTCCCAGACTGACTCAGAGTGGTGCCTCAGATATACACTCACTACCCACTTTATTAGGAACACCTGCACAGACATGCAGTTATCTAATCAGCCAATCATGTGGTAGCAGTGCAATGCAAAAATCATAAAAAAAGTCAAGAGCTTCAGGTAATCTTCACATCAAACATCAGAATGAAAAAAAGTGTGATCTCTGTGACTTTGATCATGGCATAGATGTTGGTACTGTAAAATAATAGATACAAACAGAGCCTGCTAGGAGGCTTTACAACTCTGCCCTGCCTGGTGGTATACTGCCCAATTGGCAGTGTCTGCCTGCTGTTTGAGAGTCCTTTAAACTCTCTAAACTAGGGTGGTCCACAGGTTTTGGCTCCTCAACACTCATTGGCTCTGATATCTCAGTCCACTGGTCATCATTAAGCCTGTGACGGGACTCGATAGCAGTCACTGTGCTCTTGTCAAGATGCTGAATGTTGCACCGATACTCTTTACTTCTACATTCCACAACATAGGACCTTGGTGCACAATGTGATCTTACTATGAGTGCAGAAGACCATTTGTGATTGCCAGGATGAGGTTGCATCCTCACTTCATCTCCAGGCTTTAGAGCAGCACAAGGACCACTTGCCACCTTGCGGTAATAGTAGAATTTTGAATGCTTTTGCTTTTGTCTAGTTGACGTTTAACTGTGAGGGAGCCATAAGCTGTCGGCATGAGCAGCAGGCAGTCTGTTATGGGGCCGTCTGCCCATGAGCAGTTGAGCTGGTGATAGGCCTACTGACTCTATTGGTGTCATTCTGTAGTCAAGCAGTGCAATGTATTTGTCTGGCGCTTTACACCACAGTTTCTTAGGAGTCTGGACTGCACGCTCAGCCTCACCATTGGAGTGTGGTTTGTGTGGGGATGATGTTTTGTGTGTGATGCCATAAATTTGGCAGAGGTCCTTAAGTTCCTCTGAGGAATATTGTGGATCATTGTCTGTTCAAAGAGTAGAGGGGAAACCATTACTGCTGAATTGAGTCTTTAGAGTTTCTATGATAGCCCAGCAATGCAGGTCTTTCGATTTATCTACCTCAATGAATTTTGAGTACTAGTCTTCTAGTAGAATGTAATGATTACATTCAAACTCAAACAGGTCTGAAGCCACCTCTTTGAATGGTAGCTCTGGTGTTTCTGTTGGTTTGAGCGGTTGTCTGGGTAGCCGGATCTGATAATCAGCACACTTGCTGCAGTTCTTCACCATTTCCTCAATTTCAGAACTCATGCCTGGCCAGTATAGGACCTCACAAGCTCTCTGCTTGCTCTTCACTATTCCGAAGTGGGACTGGTGTTTAATCTTTAGCATGTGTTCTCACATGGTAGGGGTAGAACTATATGTAGGCCTTTGTAGGCAACACCATCAGCTGCAACAAGCTGGCTTCACGAGTCCCAAAATGGTTCGACTTCATTAGGTACTTCACATCTGTGGTCTGGCCAACCTTGATGGATTGTTTGTAGGAGGCAGCTGATCTTTTTTTTTTTGTTTGGCAGACTTGAAGTTCTGAGTAATTCTGTTCACAGACTGAAACAAAGTGGAGACACACTCTAGGCCTTCCATCTCTGGCTTATTCTCCAGTCGCTGAGCTCTAGACAATGTATCAGACAGCTCCATGTCTTTTCCTCGCCTGTACTTGACTGTTAGATCATACCAATGAAGACGAAGACACATTCTCCGTATGTGCATGGGGTAGACAGCAGTGATTTTCTGAAGATATCTTCCAGAGGCTTATGGCCTTTGTAAACTATAACATGGTTTCCAAATATATAATTATGGAATTTGATATATGCATGAACTACTGAGAGCATCTCCTTCTCAATTTTAGTGATCTAGATGAGAAGGCACCTGGATGACAGGAAGCTGCTGCTGGCATCAGAGAAAATCTCAACAGGCTTGGATAGATCAAAAACACAGGGGATTGTGTGCATAAGTCCTTGAGTATGTCAAAGGCTTGTTGTTGTGCTGGTTGTCAACCGCACTGAGGTTTAGCAGGAACTTTGACAAATAGGTAACAAAGCGTAGGAAATGACAGACTGTCTGCTGGTTTTGTCATGAACTTAACTCAATTTTAGCTGGGTCTGACTTTAGCCCATCCACTGTTATTAGGTGTTCTACATAGGGCACAGCAGATGTGGCATTTCTCAAAGTTGGGACTCAGATTGTAGCTTGGGCTCTCTGAATTACTTTGTGGAGGATAGCATCATGCTCCTCTACTTATACTTAGGGTGCTGCAATGAGAATAACGTCCATGATACTTATTGCACCACTAATGCCCTCGAGCACTTCATCCATTTTCACTTCTCATGATTTTCTAAATTTCCAGGGTGCATTTCAGGCCGAATTGAAGCCTAAGCCACCTAAATCTCCCAATGGGTGTGTTAAATCATCATCAGAAATGATGATGCTCTATCTAATTCTATCTGCAGGAAGTCAGATTTTGCATCCAAGACTGAGAAGTCTTTAGCGCCAGGCATTGCAAAGACTACCACTTCTACAGTGCGTGTAGGGTAGTATTCCCTATTGATAACTTTATTCAAGTCGGTCAATACAGATCCTTATCTTGCATTACGAACAGCTTTGATCCATTGAACTCATCCACTCAATCGGTTGGTTTACTCTTGTGATGTATCCATCTTTAACCTTCTCATGGAGTTTCTCTATTATTTTTTTAGTGCAGTTGGTTCATGGCAGACAGGATGAACTACACCTTTTGCATCAGGATCAATTTTAATTGTGTATTTGCCTGGCAAAGTTCCAGTTGTGCATGTCAGCTCTGCATAATCATCATGCATCATTGGTATCCTTTTGTTTATTTTCCTGCTTGATAGGCTGCAACACACCAAGTCAAATAACTAAGCCTAAGGCTTCAGCTGTTGCACCAGTGAGCACATTCTCTTGTGCAATATCCACAATCTATAACTCTGCTGATATCTTAGTGTTCTTGTATTTAATCAGAAGGTCAGCTGCAGCTCTAGGTTTCAGCTTGTGGTTGGAGTAGGACAGGAGCACTTGACTGGAACGTTTAAGCTCACCATTGTGCATAAGTGACTGGTAATTACGTAAAGTCAATGTGGTACATTTTGCACCAGTATCAATTCTGAATGGCACATTCTGTGACAGGATTTCAATGTGTGCTGTCCATTTATCACTACCAAGCTCATCTGTCTGTGTCAAATTTATGCTCAGGTTTTCCTCATCTTCTATTTCTGATTCCAGCTCAACACTTACTGTGTTCACTGATCTTTTGTGACATACTGCCACCCAGTGGTTTGGTTTGTGACAGTAAGAGCAGATAGAGCCTTTTGATTGGCATTTTACTTGATTCCACTTATGTTATGGGTCTTTGCCACAATTTGAACGGTTTTTGTTCGATTTGCATGCATTTCTTTCTGTACACATTTTGTCTGATTCTTTTGATAGGCTTTTATTTTTACCCGCACGGCTTGCACTTGTGATTCATCTTCTCAGACTATTCTAATCTACTGCTGTGGAATTTTAAACTGCTGAGAGATTTCAATTGCTTTTGGCAGCATTAAATCTTCTCCTTTGTCTAGTAGCCTTTCTTGGATGCATTTCTCTCTGGCACCCTCAAATATAGAGTTGATCAATATATCGTCTGGATCAGCATACTCACGATGAGTATGAGCCTCAAGTCCTTCACAAAGTGATCAAAACTTTCAGTATTTCCTTGCTTTCAGTGCTTTAAGTGGTGTCTGGCTATTCTCTTATTCTTTCTCGGCCTAATGTAGTTGGTGAATTTGTCCAGAACTTTAGATGGGTCATCTTTCTCACCCTCATCCCAGCACAACATCTTATATATTTCTCTGCCTTGGTCACCGATCCACATACCTAGCCAGCCTTTGCGCTGCTTTGCTGTTAGCTTTGACTGCGGGCCGTTGAAGACAAATGCAACGTGGCTCCAAAATCTTTCAAACTGTTGATGCAAGTCTGAAGCATCCCAGTTGATCTTGGGGTGCTATACAGTAGATGCTGTAAGATGCTATATTTTGTTGATTTTCTATTCCTGACAGACTTCTGACACCATGTAATATAATAGACGCAACTAACACAGAGCTTCAGTGTAAAGCCATGCTCATATCTTTACTAATTGCTCATTGTATAGAAACCAAACCAAAGAAAACAGAGGGAGGAGTCTTGAGAACAACTACGGAGGCCGGAGCCTCACTTAAAGAAACATTGGCAAAATGACAATGCTTTAGAGGTACCAGATGGGCTGGTTTGAGTATTTGTAGAAAGTGCTGATCTCCTGAGATTCTATAGAGTTTAAACAGAGTGGTGCGAAAAAACAAAATTTTGTCAGTGACAAAAGTCAGTTCTGTGGGTTGAACTGCCTTGTTGTTAGGAGAGGTCAGAGGAAAATGTCCAGATTGGTTCAAGCTGCCAGGAAGGATATAGTAACTCTAATAAACCCTGTTTACAACCGTTGTGAGCAGAAAAGCATCTCAGCATACACAAAACATCAAACCTTAAGGTGGATGGGCTACAACTGGAGAAGACCACACCATGGTTGTAAAGAGGACTTATTTAAGTTACTACAGACTTCCTGTCAGCTAAAACCAGTCTGGTCATTCTCCTCTGATCTCTTTCATGAACAAGATATTTCAGCCTGCGGACCCTCCGCTCACAGGATTTTTTTTGTTCCTCACACTATTCTGTGTGAACTCTATAGACTGTGTGTGAAAATCCTAGGACATCAGAAGTTTCTGAAATACTTAAACCAGCCCATCTGGCACCAAAAACCTTGCCACGGTTAAAGTCACAGATATCACATTTTCCCCATTCTAATGTTTGATGGGAACATTAACCGGAGCTCTTGACCTGTATTTGCATGATTGTATGCATTATGCTGCTGCCACATGATCGGCTGATTTGATAACTGCATAAATGAGTAGGTGTACAGGAGTTCTACCACACCAACTTTGGCAAACCAAATCTTTATGGACCTTGCATTGTGCATAGGGGCGTTGTCATGCTGGAACAGGAAATCTTAATGATACAGCATACAAAGATATTCTGGACAATTCTGTGCTTCACACTTTGTGGCAACTATTTGGGGAAGGCCCACATATGCCCACAGAGGTTCCCTTTTAAGTCGGGTTTCGTTCTCATATCAGAGTTTTTACTTGCCACTGGCATCTCTGGCTTCCTCTGTAAAGCTGTTCAATTCAATTCAGTTTCAGTATTCAGTATTCCATTCAGTATTTGTATACCACATTTAACAATGGATATTGTCCCAAAGCAGCTTAGGAGAAATATATAAATTCTGGATATAAATTTTACATTTATGAATTTATCCCTAATAAGCAAGCCAGAGCCGATGGTAGAAAGGAAAAACTCCCTGACACGACATGAGAAAGAAAACTTGAAAGGAACCAGACTCAAAAGGGAACCCATCCTCATCTGGGTGATGCCAGATAGTGCGGTTATAAATAATTTCTCTTCTATAACTGTATATTATTTAGTCAAAAAATGCAAGTTTTTGACTAAATAATAGAAACTTATGAGCTTATGAGCAACTTATGAGTATGAGCATCAGAGTCATTTCTGAATTCATTATAGTTTTAACTTGAAGTCTACTGTATCAAAATTATGTTATTAACTGTTCAATGATGGAAACTTGAGTGCAAAACTGTTAGCATTACTCTTACTCTTAGCATTTGACTTGAGTGAAAAACTGTTAGCATTACTCTTAGCATTTTCAGTCCTAAGGCTATCCAAGGAAAAACATCCACAGATATCTTTATGGTTTATATGTGGCACCAACCACAGTAATCTCATGGTGAGCTTTAGGCTGTCCATGTTGGGCCATCCTTAGCAGCAGCGAGTGATTTTCAGAGCATCAGGATGGATCAGGCAGGTCTGGAGAGCAGAAGGAGCTGGATCACTGGAATCTCAGGTGTAGCATGTGCAGCTCAACAGAGAGAGAGAGAGAGAAGAAGAAAGAAGGAGGAGTAGATAGAGAACACAGATTATTAGGTATGCTCTTTTCATGTAATAGTTAAAGACAATGTACAGCGTGCAAGGAAGGACTCTATAACTAAACAGCATAACTAAAAGGGAGAGCCAGAAGTTACCGCAGACATGAGGCACCCTGAGACATAAAGCAGCCAGCCACTCCACTGTCAACAAACCTGAGTGAACATGTGTGTGTGTGGTGTGTGTGTTCCAATTAACAATTAATTGGAAGGCTGTTCCATAACTGGGCTATGCAAGAGAAAGCTCGGCCCCCTGCTGTAGCCTTCATTATTCGAGGTACCAACAAAGAGCCTGAATGTTTTGATAGAAGTATGCATGGCAGACCATAAAAGACCAAAAGCTTTCTGAGGTTTGGTGGCACAAGACCATTCAGTGTTTTATAGGTCAAGAGTAGTATTTTATAATCAATGTAAAATTTTACTGGGAGCCAACGCAGTGTGGATAAGATAGGGGTCATATTTTCTGATTCTAGTAAGGACACTGGCTACTGCATTCTGGACTATCTAGAGCTTGTTTATGCACCTACTGTAATATCCAGACAGCAAGGCTTTACATAATCCAACTTCTTATCTTAGCAATATATCTGAGAAGAAAAAAGGCTATCCTAGTAATATTACCTACAATAGCTTCAAATGAGAGACTGGAGTCAATAATCTCACCAAGGTCTGACTGCTCTTCATGATGTTCATGAGAATTGCAGTCCTAAAGCTAACATAGCAATTGCAGTCCTAAGCCATCGTAGCAAAACTGTTCATATCATTTGAAGTCCAAAGCCATCATCACGGATTCTAACTGATACCATCCACAGTAATCTTATGTAACTTTAGGCTGTCCGTATGGACATCCTCAGCATCTGCAAGTAGCTTCCAAGTGATGAGAACTCCAACCAGAAGTAGGGCACCAGGATGGATCAGAAGGGGTCAGGATCACTGGTATCTCAAGAATGGCATGTGTAGCTCAAGAGAGAAAGAGAGAGAGAGAGGGAGAGACATCGTTAGGCATGCTAATTGTCACGTAATGGTTAAGGGCAATGTACGTTGTGTGCAGAGTTCAGGAAGGGACTCCAGCAAGACTAGCTATGACAGCATAACTAAAAGGGAGAGCCAGAAGGTAACACAGACATAAGGGTGCCCTGGGACTGCACCATCATCAAACCTGAGTGAATGCGTGAGAGTGTGGGGGGGCGCAGCATCCAAACATCCCAGTTCACCACCATACTCTATGCCTTTACAAATGTGTTTTCCGCTTAGACTTAAACACTGAGACTGTGTCTCACTTAATGGAAGGCTGTTCCATAATTGCGGGGCTTTTCTGCATTTTGTAGTGATATTATATTTCTCATTAATACCAATATTTCTGAAATGAAACAAGGTTAACCTAGTAATATTATCTACATGAGCTTCAAATGAAAGACTGGAGTCAATAATTATACCAAGGTCTTTTAGAGGCCATCCAGAGATACTATGTAATCAGAAAGCTTACTTCTAGCTGTATGTGGTTCGAGTACAAGTACTTCTTGTTAAGTAGAAGGAAGTAAATAAGCATCCAGTGTTTAATATCCTTTACACCTTCCTCAACTTTATTAAGCTGGTGTCTCTCATGTGGCTTTACTGAAACAACTGTGTGTCATCAGCATAACAGTGGAAGCTAATACCATGTTTAAGAATAATTTTAACCAGACCACATATAAAGAACAAAGCATTAAGCCTAAAACAGAAGCTTGTGGAACACCAAATCTTACCTTAGTATGTGTAGATAAGTCACCATTTACATCTACAAGCTGATAATGATCAGTCAAATAAGACCTCAGCCAGGAGAGGGCCGTTCCCTTAATGCCTGCTACATTTTCTAGTCTATCGAGGAGAACAGCATGATCAATGGTATCAAAAGCTGCACTAAGGTCAAGCAGCACAAGC
>CM075013.1:23380859-23398222 GCA_037576675.1 Pangasius sanitwongsei | reverse complement strand
TCAGGGCTGCTATTCTTGGGCCTGATGCAAATTCTCCAATGTTAGCTGACTCAAGATGTGGAGCTTTGCTGTAAGGTAAAGAACTGCAATGACAGAACTGTACTGAATTTTGCTGTGGCTGGTATCTCTTCACAATTTTCCTAATGATGGTTAAGATGCAGGAGGGCATGCGCACATATAACTCGAATGGGGAGAACCAAATGGAGGCCTGTGGGACCTCTCGTACTGCAAATAACAGGGGTTTGAGCTACTTATTTCAATTCCGAGTGTCATCCTGAACAAACTTACAAATCATATTTTTAAGTGGTTGATTAAACCCTTCAACCAGCCCATCTGTTTGTGGATGGTAGATACAGGTGTGAATTGATTTAATCTTTAAAAATTGTTACAGTTCATGAAGGGTGAGTGACGTAAAAGACATGCCCTAATAGGTCAGGATCTCTTTCGGGATCCCAACTCGGGAGGCAGGTGGAATATGTGTTTGTGTGTACAAATGTGTGTGTGTCTTTGTGTGTATGCGTTGCAAGCTCTGCCAGCTATGCCTCTCTCTCTTTTGCTATCTCTCTTTCTCTCTCTTGCTCACAGCAGTCACTGAAAGCACAAAGAAATACACATAAGCAGGCTGGTGGTAAGGTGAGAATAATCACGCTTTACCCACATTTGACCATGCCCCCACTGCCACTCCTGAGTTCTGGCCTCCTGAAACACTCTGATTTTCCTGAAAATGACTGGTCATAGAAGGTATCCTTTCCTAGTATTACTGCTGAATTAAACCTTACAGCCAGGGAAGAACTGGATTTAAAGGCAAAGGGTTTCAGGAACACAGCGATTATAACATGTCACCAGAATTACAGTAGGACTGACCATTGCTTGGCAAAGACTTGAAGAATGCTAGAAGTAATTGAGCATGCATTCCTTAAGAAATTGGAGAATTTTCTCAGACTAAGCAACAGAGACAATATCAAACTCCATGGGTTGGGTGACATTCTTCTGGAATTACAGTGTGCTAAAGAAGATTGGAATATCCCTGGTCTTGCTTACTTGGACATGAAAGCAATAGTGTAGAAGCTTCCAAAAAGCATTGTATACATGGTAGCATCCATCTAAATTTGTGAGAAATGAGGCAAAAATAAGAAATGTCTACCTCTCCCTAAGGTCCTTCGTCTAAGACAGACAAACCTTTGACACACACTAAGTGTAAGTACACAAACAGACATTCTATTTGAAGCTTCATCTGACAGAGCACCTCATGTAGAGGAGAAAATGGAAAGCCTTGAGTCCCAGTGTTCAATACACAATAAGCCACATCCTCTAAAAAATGCAGGAGCTTTAGATGAAAAAACCTTAAATGAATGTAAAACCTTCCTTAAGGAGAAAAAGATCTACTACAGGTGTTGTGGCTCTACTCAGCATGTTGCCAAGGATTGCAAAAGGCTAGTTAAGTATTCAACTGTGATGCACACATTACAGGGACAAAGCAAAGAGGTTTCTTCTTCAGTGACTGCAATGCTCTCAGTTTATACTCATTCTCCAGTGTAAGCTTGGTAAGACATATCCAGCAAGGAGGAAAGAGTAGCAGTAAAGCAGTAAATATGTATGCAGTGCTTGATGAATTCAGCACCTGATCATTTGCATAAAGTAAGTTATTCATAATCTTTGAAATCGAGTAGAAGAGCCAACAACTTTGTTGCCAGGAGTACAGATACCTTAGGATGTTCAATGTTGAAAATATCAAGAAGTGACTACAAGCTAGCACTGTTGGTAGATCACAAACAGTTCCTGAGCATTACGGAGCAAGAGTTCTACCAAAATGAGGAGAATATCTGGGTAGTCTCTCTGCCGTTTTGTTTTCCAAGATGTTGTTTTCCCTGTAATAAGGCACAGGCCATGAAATGAATTCTGCTCTTTTCACAAAATGTCAAATGTTACAGTGAATTATTAATTTTTTTATTTCATTTATTTCAACCATACAAAGATGGTGTTTGGAGCCTTAGCACCATCCACTCAAATTTGTGTAATGCGAAATCTACCTTTGAGAACTAGTCCAAGGATTTTTCACCAATCCTCAAAAGTTTTTTGTCAAACTACTCAGCAGAATGTGAAATATGAATTACGTCAGAAATGTGGGTGCCTTCAGCCAAGCAGCTTTCAACAGACTAGCATTGATCTATTATCACAAAACTTGATAAGTATGTTCATGTATGGTCTTTTTATTGCTCTATGTATCTTGGCAAGTACTTTCCACTGAAGGTGCTATTTTGAAAATTATTTGGGGCCAAGCACCAAAGGTGTGTAGGCACCCTATTGTTATTCTACCTTTTCTTGTTCTTCTTCTTGTTCTTCTTCTTGTTCTTCTTCTTGTTCTTGTTCTTCTTCTTCTTCTTCTTCTTCTTCTTCTTCTTCCTTTCCTTCTTCTGGCTAGAATGTCTTTTGCAGCCCATAGAACCATCTGGTAAAAAGTTGTGAAATTTTGCACACTGATTGGGGAGGGTCTAGGGAACGTTCTGACCAAATTTGGGCTAAATGCTTCCAACTCTCCTGCGCCACTATCAGGTCAAATTTGGGCATAATTTGGAAGTACATTTATGGTCATAACTTTGAACCATGTGTCCAAAAAGGTTTAACCGTCTGTCCAAGTTTAAAAGCCAAGCATCCCTGGATTCTCTGGATTGAGATGCACTCTATGATGTAAATTTCCTCCTAATTAGATTACCTTGGATTTTGTCCAATCATCACCAAATTTGGCAGCCATCATCTTCAGAGTAAGCCTCATAAAAGTTATCAAAAGAATTCTGATTTACTCCAAATGGTTTGTCTGTAATGGGCCAACAGGTCTGACAGTAAAACTGCCAAACAGGAAGTGAGGCTGTATCTCAGCAGTGACTGTCACAAAAGTTAGGTAGGCATCTTTAGGATCATGCTCTGAGGCTATACAACAAATTTCATAACAGCACCACATACTGGTCAAAAGTTACAATAACATGCAGAATATGCTTACATTTAAGTGCCATTTTTACTACTCCTCCTCTAAATTTTGTCCAATCTTCACCAAATTTGGCTCACATCACCTGTCTAAATAAAAGTTATCAAAGGAACTCTGATATTCAAACCGCTTATGCAGTAGTTGTAGCGAATATGTGAATGTGCGGCTCAGAGAGTCTGGGTACTTGGCCTCCGAAAATGCTGCTTGCAGCTTTAATAATAATAATAATAATTATAATAATAATAATAATAATAATAATTATTATTATTATTATTATTATTATTATTATTATTAATTTAGTTAATCTATTAGCACTTATTATTAAGTTAGTAAGTTCATTCTTTCATTCATTCATTCCTTACTTATTCAAACTGCTACATTTATTGTGAGGGTTAATAAACAAGTATAGTTTTGTGAAACCACCGGGGACCTAATCTATTTAATTTCAATATGACAGAGTTTCCATAATGACTTAATGTGTACTTTATTATTGACTAAAGAGATTTATAAGGTTGCTCCTTTTATGAGCAGGTAAACATTTATGTTAATAATTTGATTAAAATTGCATTTCTGCTAATGGGATATTTGCAAACCTCTGTTAGGTTGTCACGGTGTTATTTAATTAAATTAATTTGTTTGCTGTCATTAACATTTTGCTGACTTTATTGGTAACCTTGTTGGTGATTTGGTGTTTATTATAGTGGGAGAAAAGCTGAAATGCCCAGATCCTGAGAATGAAATCGATAATGCAACCCTGATTAGAGCAAATCTGACGGTGTCCTACCAGGAAGGTGGCACAGTAGAATACAAGTGTAAAGACGGCTTTCACTTTCAGGGTGGGACCCAAGCCACATGTTCTGAAGGACAATGGAATTACCCACAATGCGTACAACGTGAGTAGCAAACCATCCTTGTTTAAAAAACTAAACAAAACAAACCAAAAAAACCTTAAAATTCTTAGCAATATCCCAGAAACCAGCACTGGGCTTTAGCATTGGAACCACTCTGTCCATCTCACTCACCACTAACATTGTGCCTTTACTGACTAAAATTATAACAATCTTTATTCAAAAATATTTGTTTTACAACCAAATGTTTCAGCACCTTTGACCTTCATACATGACTTTATTATACATCCAAGTCCTGATTTGGATTCAGGCTGATTGTGTTCTACACTCACTATTAATATGTTACAGCAGAAATTGATATCCTTTTGGCATTGATATTCTTTATCTGTTCTTGGCAGATGAAGTCAAAGCTGGCATGGCATTCTGTAGCCTGTCCACTTCATACTTCACAGATTCTGGCAAGATTTTCTGTTAACTCTAAAGACTATAGTAAATTAAACTTGTAGGTCAGCGGTGTTACCTTCCCTTTCTCATGTTCCTGATCATAGTTGGGAAGCTAGGGAATCTGCCTGACTAGGCTTGGTAACAGATTTCACAGTGTTCCTTGATTCTAACAGGTATGTGGGTCAGGACACACACACGGCGCTGGTCTGAAGGAAGTAATGAGTGCTTTATATGAAAATAGCAGTCCTCACCATCATAGTCTACAAAATACTTGTCTTCTCTCGATAGCTCACAAAACAGTAACAGAGTTGTGGCTAACTAAAGCTACAGGGCTGCTTTACAGCAGTGGTAACTGAAAACCTGTGGCATCAAACCAGTAGTGTAAACACTGTGTAACAACAAGGTTGGTGTTAGGAGAATAAGGGTACGGTAGGTAGGCGTGAGAGAGCGGGCGGCATTATATTTGTTTCTGGTTTTCAAAAATCTTCCTAACTGAAATATTTAAACACAAAAACTTAAAATTGCACAGATGATCACACACACAAGCACATACAGTCACTTGGCTCGCCTCTCTCTCTGATAGTCATTTAGAATCTCACTGTAAGACACACAGAGTATAAATAGAGCATCTTTAATCACACACAGATGTACACTCCTTCATGAAATTACCTAACCTCAACTACACCCCTGCCACCACACCCTGTCTCACACGCTAATACTCAAGAAAAATCAGGCAATGTCAGAGGCATGAAATAGACACAGGTGATTTGCTTAAGTAACTCTGACTGAAGTCTGAATATACAAAAATTCAAACGCAGTCAATTTTAAACAGCAGAAATGAACTGTTTTATATTTTAATCTAATAGAGCAAATTATATTTAAACAGAACCAACATTCAAAATATACATACTGCATTATGACTAAAGATTTGAGATGACTTACAAAGAGTAAAAATCTCTGAGTTATACACATAAATTATTTTTGTTGATTCTCTTTGTTGACTTTTTTGTATATAACTAACTTTCCTGTTTTGCTTTTCATTTAAAATTTGTTTTTGAAAGCTTTGGCACCCTTCAATACTGATCAGGAAGAAAGAAATGAGACAGACATAAAAATGTCACAGCTGAACAAAACACACCACAGTCCACAATAAAAAATTACTCCTACCAAATTTATAGGGGAAGGATCTAAGGGATCTTCTTCTTCTTCTTTTTATTCTTCTACTAACCTAAATGCAATGAGGCAGATCGAACTCTATATACTAGAGATATGCATCATGGTCTTGTAGTACTCCTTCCTGCTACTCAGGCAAGAGGGATGAACCTGATCGGTCTGGTGGTGGCGTAGTCAAAACGTAGTCAGTTTTAGAAGTGTAGCAACAAACTTTTATGCTTTTCTCCCTTTTTGTCAAGTGTGTGCTTTTCCCTTATTATTTCACTTACAAGTAAGCAGATAAAAGGTCTAGAGTTGATATGAAGTCTAAAGAGCTGTCACTGGCAGTAAAGCAAGCCATCATTAGGCTGAAAAATCAATACAAATCCATTAGAGAGATAGCAAAAACACTAGGTGTGGTGAAATCACCTATTTGGTACATTCCTAAAAAAAAAAGAATGCACTGGAGAGCTCAGGAACACCAAAAGGCCTGGAAGACCACATAAAACAACTGTGATTGATGACAGAATAATTCTTTTCCTGGTGAAGAAAATCCTCTTCACAACAGCTGGCCAGAACAAGAACACTCTTCAGGGGGAGGCATATCTGTGTCAAAGTCAACAATCAAGAGAAGCCTTCACCAAAGTAAATACAGAGGGTTTAACTCAAAATGTAAATCATTAAACATAGACAAGTGTATCTAAGATATAGGAAGAATCAATACAGGCACAATGAAATTCTTATTTATGTCTATAACCATTCTTGCACTCTGGTTGGTGCTAAAAAGATCTGCTCACAAGGGAGATGGGTCGGAAGTGTCAAGTGCAATTATGAATAGTATGAAAAAGTAGTAACTATGAAAACAATGCAGTTAGTTATACTATCAGCAATCTAATTTCCCAAGATAACCAATAAACACAATATATAAAAACTTATTTGTGGAAATCAAGTCTTGCCCCTGTTTATATCATTATATCATTTATTAGGATTTAGATAGATAAAATGGTATTTTCTGTTGATTTGACAAAACAACAAACTGAACATCTCTTTTGGATTTTATTTCAGAAACTGAAACCTCCAAGGAAGAAAACAGCAACCACAGCCTGACGATGTAGAAATGTACATAAAACACGGTCAATCTATAATATTCAGGAGTCAAACAGGAACATATCAAAAACATATTTAGAGCAGAAGTGCCTTGATAGAATATTATACCTGCTTATGAGTATTGAAATTCTAGCAGATTGTCATGTAGCTGCCAAAATAATAGACTGAGTTTTATTTTAGAAAATAATTATAACTACTTACTGAAGATTAATTTACTTTTTTCAAAGGATATGCAGATTCTATGCAGAGTACTATAATATTCTTCTTTAATTATTAATTTTGTCTGTCTTAACTGGACAATGAATAAGGCATTGAGGGATGTTCTTTTACAAAAAGCCTCCTCCAGTGCCACCCATTCAGGTTTGTCATGTGTCTTACTCCTGACCTTATTCTGCCACCAAGCTAAAATATTTTAATTAACTGCCCAAAAGTAACACTTGAAAACCCTCCCTGTATTTTTAGTTTATTCAAGTGCTTTCTAGTGATTCTTGGAGGTTTACTAGCCCATATAAATGCTGAAATAAAAGATTCCAATTGTTGAAAGCAATATTGATGAATAAAGGCAGGACTGGTTTGAAATATATATAAAAACTTTGGAAGCACAACCATTTTAATGGCATTAATTCTTCCTGCCATGGAAATGGGGAGAGTTTTCCAAAATGTAGTATCTGCTTTAATTTGGTCCATTGTCTTTTCCCAATTAACTTTTAATAAAGATTCTAGTTTCTTAGTGATTATTGCACCTAAGTATTTGAAGGACTTATGAGCAATTCTGAATTTAGTTGTAGCTAAAAAACTGCTTGTCCATATAATTGGAAATAGGCATTAACTCACTTTTTTCCCAATTGATTGTAAACCTCAAAATACTGCCAAATTTTTTAAGAAGATTGAGTAATGGTGGAATCGACAATATAGGTTTTGAAATATATAAAAGAACATTGTCTGCATATAATAAAAGTAATTATGATTTTTATATGACTGAGGATTGTGTCTTTTCATAGATACTTCAGCAAGTCAATAAAAACATTTCAAAAATCTGTATATCATCTGTGTGTCATTCTTTTCCTAGAAAATATTGCAGTCCATCTTACACATAAAGGGCCATATTCAGAGTTATGTGCCCTTAGTGAGAAGTTAATACCAAAATTGTGCACATTGCTATTTAGACCTTAGATGTTCCATGGATAAAATGTCTCAATTATGCATGATTCTGGCCTTGACCAATGTTTTTGTACAATATTGGCTTGAGTAATAAGCAATACTTAATCCAGCACCACTGGACTGGAAGATGCAGCATCTTCATCATCATCAGCACCAGCATGATCCCCCTCTTCCTCCTCAAGAAGCTGGACATTTTCCCTGATTGAAATGTTGTGGAGAATTGCAGTAATCACAATAACAGAACAGCTCTTGGAGGGGTTAAGCTTCAGGCCACCAGTGGACTTGCTGATGCAGCGAAAACGTTGTTTCCACACTCCTTTAGCTCTCTCCACTATCAAGTGTGTCCTTCCATGGGCCTGATTAAACCTTATCACCAAAGCCACCCTCTTCAGCCACCTGGCAAATTGCAGAATTGGATAACACAAAAGAAGCATGAGAGCTTCCAGGCCATTTTGCCACAATGTCACTGAAGATCCCCAGGTGATCATGCACTACTTAAACATTAATGGCTGGATAACCCTTCCTACAAATGTACAAGGGCTCATTTACCACAGGGCTTGACATTTGGATAAGGGTGCCATCAATAATGCCAATCATTCTGGGGATGTTGCCAGTATTGTGGAAAGTGTTGATTGGCCAGCAGGATTTCTTTTGGAGTTTTGGGGAAAGTCAGCATGTTCTTCAAAAGCTGTAATAGCAAAGGTGTAACTGCTGTCACAGCTTTGCTGACTGAAGACTTGCAATAATTACGCAGTGCAGCTAAGAACTGCATGGCTGGACTGAAGGTGTGGTCTCAAAACCTGCAGCAATTCAAGTATCTTGGTCCTTGGAAGCCGGAATTTTCTTATCATGTCATCAGATAGAGAGTGTCAGGAAAAACAGTGCGAGTTCGGGATTAATTTAATGAGGTAGCGGGTTAACAACAGACTGAGCGAAGAGAGACGTGGGTGCAGTGGTGGCAGCGAGGAAATAAACAGTCTAATAGTCACTGGCTTGACGACAGTAATCCACCAGAGTGCATGGAACCGGAAAACAGAGCAACCGCGGAACTGTGGAAGACACAGACATGAAAACAACGAACTGACAAAGACAGGACAAACGCTGAGGTTTAAATAGAGCCGTAAATGAGTGGCAGCTGAAACAAATGAACTAATTAGTGGTAGTACATGAAACGGCCAGAAGAGGCCGGTGAACCCATGAACCGTGACAGAGAGTCAAGTGGGGAAAAAGTGGTCCTGATATAGGCATTTATGTACGCTGCCTGACTTCAGTGTCGCCATCTGTGCTGAAGCTAAGATTCTTTGTAAAGCCACCATTGTTTGCATTTGAAACACACATAGATACTGTTTTTATTAGAGTCATTAGATCACCTGCTATTGATGCACCTGAGGGATGGATCGAAACACCTTGGTGGCTAATAATAATTCTAAATTAATTAAACATGAGTGATTCATCAATGTTTTGTGACAGTAATAAGGCACAGATTAATTTAAATATCAATTTATTATTAATGTGAATTTACTTTAAAATAGGCTATTGACATGCTGTTTTTTCATAGTTTACATGCTGTGGCTTAAGACAAAGAAGACCTCTCTTAATAATTATCCGTGTACTTAAATAAAAGATGTGTTTTGTTTCATGTTTGGCTCATATTGTCATGGTTATTATGTTGTGTATTGACAAAATCTTCACATAGCCAACTTCAGTTACTTGAAGGTTGTAGTGTATGTGATGGTGGCTCACTCTGGATTCCATTCCATACATATGCTTCATAATCAGACTTATTATTAGTCACATTATTTGGGTATTAAATAAGGGAAGACATTGCACGGTGACATGCTGCAGCTTCACTCAACAATTGCTTACAATTTGACCTGGCATTACTACGGTACTTTCATGAATCAAGTTACAATTATGTGCTCATTTCCACATGTTAAACTACTGTAGGAATGCCCAGTATATTAGAAAATCACTTACTCAAAATACATATTACAAAAGAGTATATTTGGTAATCAAATGGGATATTTTATTTGTATTTCAATTCAACTGGTGAAGGCTTTTAACTTCTCTGTCATTGAACAGAAAATTGAATGCCATGCACCACACAGCTTCACCAGAGCCCCATTTGCAAGACTCAGCCTGTTTCCACCTCCCACTACAAGGACGAGGGGTTGGATTTTGGGAGGCATGGTGGCCACCAATGTAGCCAAAAAAGAAACAAAAGAAAAAGAAGAGGATTACATTTAGGGATCTGTGAAAAACAACATTTCAAAAAGGTTACAAAGCTATCAGCCACACTTATCATCATTTTACTTTCAATATAGAGTAAAGAATAATGCAAATTCTGCTTACTGTCTGTTGGTAAAAACATGGTTAAAGGTCTCTTGCTGCTAATTTGCCATATCTAAATGCCATAACCTCCTTATGATGGCAGTCTTGCTGCTCCCTCATGGCTCTTAATTCCTCCCTGGAGTTCAGCTATCTTTTCCTTATAAGAATACTTTCACTATAGTATATATAGTATATAGCTATAAGACTAAATGTTTACCAAAATATCTATATTCATCAGTCTTGTTGGAATTCAATATTTTAGCAAATAAAATGATCAAATATCTCACTGCAACATCGCATTGTTTGTTCATTAAACTCAAACTCTTTTTCAGTGGACAGCGCAGCCTGCCTGAAAATCAAAGAACTAACAGACACACACTGAAGCCTGAGCTGAAGTTGCAATGTGTTAGGTGTTCATATACTTGCTGTTTTAATAGGCTTTTAACGTGTCATTTTAAACACGCCCGGACACATGGCTTCACTGGGAGTGAATGGAGTGTGGGCAGGTGAGTTTTTGCACAGAAAAAAAAAAACATCTCGATATTTATTGGACAGTTTGCTCTTTGTTTGTTCCACTTGGATGCACAGCTTCTACATATGAATGTTGGTAGACCTCTGAAAGGGCAGGAATGTCCTAAACAGCTGCCAATCAGTAAAACAGGAATGAACATGACTGACATGTCAAACTTAAAGTTTATAAGTCTAGCTAGCTAGCTGTCACTTCCTTCCTCTGCTAGCAGCTTAGCTGCTTTTTGGCACAAAATGGCAGGAACTATTAATTTTGATGCTCATTCTTATCACTGACAAAGGTCACTAATACTCCTATGATTGAAAATACAGTAGGCCTATAATATTATGAATGACTTGAAGATAGCATCTTAAATGTATTTTAAGGAAGCAAAATGGAGGACCACCATACTCAAATAACAGACTTTTTAACATTATGACTTTTATGTAATGATACCAGTTCATATTGCAGGGTTTGGTTTTGTACGTTATAACAGTGGCGCTCAACCTTTGTAACGTATGACGTTTTGACCCATGGCACAATTTGAATAGAGGGCACGGATTGGGTAGTAAATGTTTAGAGATAATGTACATATTCATCTGAGAGAAGTTGGTAAGGTAAATGTGAAAATTATTTTCCTATGACACTTTGAATTAGAATTAGGCCTACACAACACAGAAACAGCGGGCGTTCTATTCTATTTAGATTATATTCATTATATTTGCATATGAACTGGTTATTTTCCCATGTTATTTATAATAATTATATAATTATTTTGGATATGTTTTTCATACATATATATACTTCATATATAAGTGCCAATAAAATGTGTATATGTACAAAAAATATGTATTTTATGTATTCTGGGAATGGTCTAGTAAAGTATGTATGAATTAAGGATATGATCCTTTAGGACCTGCGTTAATAAACTTGCAATAGAAGATTTGCGTACAAAAGTGTGACAGATTTTATTAGCCTGATAAATTAATTCACTCCTGACAAGTAGGTCTTTGATGTATTTGTCCCATCTGTAGGAAATGAGTGGGGAGTCCTCAAAAAGGGAAGCTGTCTCAGGATAATCCTGCAGAAATTATTAAGTATAATTTCCATCACTGTTTTATTAGTGGGATGATAAGTGAGCACCAAATGAATTCTCTCAGTGCTAACAGTGGAATGTGTAGACATCAGTGTATCTGTTCCCTCACAATATATGATGGCACAATCTATGATGTTCTTAGGGAATCCACAGTGCAAAAATAATTGCACATTTCCTTACTTTTCTGGAGTAAGTTTTCGTTCTCATAGATCTCACAAGGGAATCTTTTAACTTCAGAGATACAGTGGTGTCCAAAAGTCTGTATCACATGAAGGAAGCCAATGCATGTATCTCTTGTTGGTATCTGGAGTTACAACCTTTTCAGTCCACAGTGGTTCACAGCCCACGGGCCCAGTGGCAAGTTGCTGACCTTCTCCCTTATCAGGGGGAGAGTTGGTCCAAAGTTAACACATTTACAGTGTTAGTAGATAAGAATTCCAGAGAGATATTAATCAGTCTGTCTATATTAGGAGGAAAATATCAATCAGGCTTGAAAAATAAGAATTAATGGCAAACCTGTTTTCATTCCTGAGGAGTTTAACACATACCTTATACATGGCTATTGAACTGTTTATCACCTTTTAACTCTTCTGTGTCTCATTTTAGCTGTAAAGTTTAGCTGTAGTTGTTTTTGTATTTTAGCATTCTGGCCATTGTTTGAAACTGTTTTGGGCCAACACTATTCATACATTCAGCTATTCTACAGAGTTAAAGTTTCTCAAAGATAGTGACAATGGTGCAGGAAGGGGGCCATAGCAGTGTGAGATAGGAGTTAGCAAGTATTTTCTTATACTCTGATTACATACAGATTAAAATGGCAAAGAACACACATTAGTGGACCTCAGAGTCCTAATGCATTTATTTTTTTTTAATTTTTTTAAGTTCTACACTGTTTAAATAACACTTTGTACTTTTTACTCCCAAATAGTCCCAGTTGGGGAAAAGTTGTAATGGGGTCAAGGATAATTGTGTATGCAATATTTAATTATTAACCACATAAACAGCCTTGCAAAACTATTCATTTCACAATATATCAACTCTTAATTTACTGTAAGTCTGTGTGTAAATGGGCAGGTTTAAATTGGGAAATATTAACCTTACCTAATGTTTTCTTAGTCTTATCATAATGCTTGGTGAGCCTACTAAACCTACTAAACTGGAGCAATGGAGTCAAGTCTTGTTGTCCTGTATATTTTTTTCTTGGTCAGTACATATACTTCAGCATTTGATGGTAAGGCTTTTATTTATTACTGTTATTTCTGTTTTGTTTGTTGTATATAACACTTTAAATTATGTCACCTGTCTTTGGCCCCAAAAAGTATTTGGACACTTAAGCCACACTTAAAAATTATTCTGCATTAGAGAACAACATGTTAAACAAAATGGCATTCATTTTAAAGAAAGATACCACAAGTATACTTTTCAACCAAAACAATTTAAAAATAGATTGATATGTTTAAAAATAGATAATAGATATAAAATAATAGATATACTTGTAATAATTAGACAAAAGATCACAGTTACAGTGTTTTAGTATTTTGTTTGCAATCCTTTGTTTCACAGAACTTCTTGGCAATGTCTGGGCATGGAATCGACCACTTTTTGTATTAGTTGTAGATATTTCCTCCCAGCTTCAGCCAACAAAACTTTCAGTTCATACACACTAGAGCATTGACAATATGCTAATTTCTTCTCCACTGCATTCCATAGATTTGGTCAGGGCTCTAGGAAGTATTCTTTCAAAAGACAGCTCATATGCCTTGGATTATTATCCTGATGAAAAATCCATTGCTGTTGTTTGAAAAATTTCTTTGCTGATTTCTGCAAGTTTGCATCCAAAATGCCAATGCACATTTCTGAGTACATGATGCCATCAATGAACATATGCTCTCGAACACCACTCTAGGAAAAACAGCCCCAGCCAGCTTCAGGCTTAATAGTACACTTAGTGCAATTCAGTTGGAATTCTTCTCATGAATTTCTCCACACAAACACGCTCCCATCAGATCCATCGAAGTTAAATTTGGATTCATCTGAAAATAAGACAGTTGTCCAGAAACTACTATCTTTCTGGGCATGCACATTTGCAAATTTCACCCTTGCTTTTTTTATTCTTGAGGCTGATCACATTGCTCTCCCTCTGTACCCATGCTAATTGATCCCATTTTGAATGGTGTGTGTTCTAGTTGTAGCTGGTGATTTTCACTGATGTCTGAAGCAATCCTTGCTGCTGTTTCTTGCCTGGTTTTCTTGATTTTACTCACAATTATCCTGCCCAGTCTGCTGGTGGTCTTTCTGTGTCTGCTTGTACATTATTTTCATTTACAAGTCTTTCATCTTTGAACATTTTTACGTTTTGGAGTTTTGCTGATCTTAATTAAAGGTTAACTGTGACAACCAGAATAGAGTTACATATCGAATCCTTTTTTGTCTAATTGTTGTTGTTGTTGTTCTTTTGCTGCTCACGTTAGGGGTCACCAAAGGGGATCATTGGTCCACATATTTGATTTGGTACAGTTTTTACACCAGATGCCCTTCCTGATGCAACACTCCCCAATTTTATCTGGGCGTGGGACTGGCACTGGGAGCACACTGTTGTGTGGGGTTGGTTCCCTTGCCAAGAATTGAACCCAGGCCGTGGCTGTGAGAGTGCCGAGGCCTAACCACTAGTCCTCCAGGGACCCTCTTTTTTGTCTAATTATGACCAGTAAATCTATTATTTTTATATTTCTAAACATAATGTATATTTTGGGAATTGTTTTCTAAAACAGTATAATGCATACATTTGTAAGTGTGTCTTTTATGTGTCCAAATACTTTCTGAGGCCACTGTACAGTATGTTAGTATTGAAACACTAATACAATATTGAAAGTTGCTGTCACAGATGGTGTGAATAGTGACCTATTACAGCCCCATAATTTTTTCCTCAACATTGAATGATTCCATACTTTTTCCTCTACTTGATTTGGAAAATGACATGCCATTAATAAAAAAAAATGTCACTGAATTTTTTTTGATGTATGTTTCACAAAGCCAGAATGTTAAGCTATTGAACAAAACCTTTTTTGTGTCATATCTGTGATTTGTTTGTTTGCTATAAAGTAAAAAAGCTGGGTGAACATCCTCCAAGTGTGGTGATTCCATAATTTTTGCCAGGGGTTGTATATGAGCCAGCCGCCTGGTTTAGAAACAAGGGCACAATGTTGAACGATGTTAGTGTAACAGTAAATAATCAATCTTTTGTAACAATAATTATAAAAATGACATTTCAAATTCATGGTAACTCATTTTTATAGCAAAGGTAAATTGACTTACCTAATGTAAATTATGTTTTAATAGTAAATTAGACACCTTAAATAGCTTAATGGTAAGATAAAATCATCAGTGTGTTTATGTTAACGTGGCCAGAAACTGTCTTCAATTACCCAACTACCAAAGCACTATCAGGAAAAACAGAAGGCGGATTCAAGTGCGAGTTCGGTGACAATTTAATGAGACAGCGGGTAAACAACAGACTGAGTAATACAGCAAAGAAAGACGTGGGTGCAGTGGTGGAAGGCGTCCTTGGTGGCACTCAGCTGCAACGAGGAAATAAACAGTCCAATAGTCCTGGCTAGACGCCAGTAATCCACCAGAGTGCATGGAACCGGAAAACAGAGCAACCGCGGAACTGTGGAAGACACAGACATGAAAACAACACACGACAGGACAAACGCTGAGGTTTAAATAGAGCCGTAAATGAGTGGCAGCTGAAACAAATGAACTAAGCGGTAGTACATGAAACGGTCAGAAGAGGCTGGTGAACCCATGAACCGTGACAGCACCCCTCCTCCTAGGAGCGCCTCTCTCGGCGCTACCAGGAGAGCTTACCCGTCGATTGCAATCATCGATAAGGGAGTGATCCAATATGTCTCTGGCCGGGACCCAACTTCTCTCCTCCGGACCGTAACAAGCACAAACCCCTCTGCCTTCCCAGGAGAAAACTTAAAGTAACCTGTTTACGTCCGACACAGAGTTTCTTCCATAATGATTAATTTTCCTCATGTTCCTCTTTGTTAAATAACACTTTTTAAAAACAATACATTCAGTGTTTGCCCACCACACATGTCCCTGTGAACGAGCTGTTTTTATAGAAATGATAACTTATTAGAACAAGTGCACTGATAAAAAGCAGTTGAACTAATGTCAGAGCTGCTGTTATAGTAGATAAATCAACACTTTCTAACTAATCAGATTAAAGAATTCAGAAGTTGTGTGTCAGGGATTGGAGTCGGATCCAGGTGCAGGTGATGGGTTAATAAGTGCACCTCGAAAACAAACACTAAAAACATGAATTAGAAGAACAAGAACTAACCACACATAGAAACACACAAGAACATGAGGTGAACACGGCAAACGCTTAGCCAAATGACAAATAACAGAACTTTAATACTAATGCTCATTAGACATCAACGTGACTCAAGTGTTCAGGATCTCATGATGTGCAGGGGCTGATGGGTAATGTAGTCATGACACTGAGATATAGTAGTCAATAAATGATGCCAAAACAAACATTGTAGGTCTGCTTCTCCCTTTTTTATATTTAGGGCCGACAGTTAGATGGCATATCCTGTTTGAAGTGTTTTTGGCATTACACTGATGATTGAATTTGACAAAAATAGCACCTACTGTTGGCTTCGTATGTGTTCAGTACTTCTTTAAAAGAAAAGCATGATATAAGTGCACAGGTAACAATATAATATGACATTTTCCTTTTAAAAATCTTATGAATAGTGTTTAATGTAGTCAGACCCATCAAAGGCATTACTTCCACTTTATCAATTAGAAAACAAATTTCATTTAAATAAAAAGCACATGGAAAATGTTTTACTTTGCACCAGTTTCCAGAGTAGCAGAGCTGTACAGTGTGAAAGTTTTGCTCACATCTGTGATATGATGATTATTATTGTTATTATTATTATTACTATTATTATTATTATTACTATTATTATTATTATTATTATTATAAGATAATCGTTAATTTACTCACACATGTGCATTCACAGTACTAAGGACTCGAAAAAAGTCTGAGGTAATGTGGTTGTCTAGCCAAACTTACTGTGAAAGATGAATTTAACTAGAATTCAGAATAGAGGACGACGAGTAACACTGAAGATCTAATGTTTCACCGGTTACGCACCAGTGTTAGCACAACTGATGGGCCAACCTCCTTCTTATTTGAGAGAAGTATCTACTTTATTGAGGTCACTTCCATTCCCTCATCTGCCTTAAAATGTTAGTGTGATGCCAATCTAACATCACAATAATTTTAAAAAGATTAAAATATCTAATACAAACTGTGTTTTCCTACTCGCTGGCTTTACTGCACAAGGAATGCATTGTGACACAAACACATGCACAGAACACACACACAAATTCTAATAACAAAAATAACTGGACGTGAAAGTTTAAATGGCTATTACTGTTGTATGTAATAGATTAAAAATCATTAGCCCACGTCCTTCAATCTGATAGTATATTCATTCAGATTGGCCTCAATCATTTTTATTGATCTTTTCCAACTGAGGTTGAAATATGAGATTGTGTACATAACTGTTTTGGTTTTGTTTCTATAACTTTGTATGAGTCTAAGCTACTTTGATTTCTTTTTTCTTGGCATATTCAATTCAATTCAATTCAGTTTTATTTGTATAGTGCTTTTAACAATGGACATTGTCACAAAGCAGCTTTACA
>CM075013.1:23335806-23361727 GCA_037576675.1 Pangasius sanitwongsei | reverse complement strand
CCAACAGAGAGACAACACCTGAGAGTTGCACTATGAGTGGAAGAGTGAACGATTGGTGAGAGAGAGACTGGTACATATTCACTGTTTGGCTTGGGGACAATGACAGCTTAGCTGTGGGCCTGGGGTGCAGAGGACAGAACCCAATGAGGTGGTCAGAGCTGCCACAGTAAAAACATCGGCCTTCATGGCATCTTCTCTCTCTCTCTCTCTCTCTCCCCCCCCCTCACTGATATTGGTGAGTCCCATTTGCATGGGTTCTGGAGGGGCAGTAGCTCCCTGGGTGCTCTCTGCATCTCGGCAGGGTGATGGCTGTGAAGCAGGTGGTCAAGGTATACGGAGAGGTTGATAAAGGAGTAGCTAAGTTAGCGGTTCATCACAGCATGCCTTCTCCATGAGTATTTCTGGGTTAAGACCTCATTAAAATGTGGCTTTGATAGCAGCATCGTTCCATCCAGTTTCGGCCAACTTCCTCTGTCTCAGGTGAGTCATCAATCACCCAACGAAACAAGTTAGTGAACTGCTCATATGACGATGTAGGTTTGCCCCCTTTCTCCCAAACAGCCATAGCCCACTTCAAAGCTTCGGTGAGCAGATTCATGAAGCATGCAATGTTCTCTGACTCTGACGTCCCCTCATGGCTGGCAGAATATAAAGAGCATTGCAGGAGGAACCCTTTACAAAGAGATGTATCACCAGTGAATTTCTCTGGTGCTGGCTGTGGAGGTGGAAGCACGAAGCACAGCAGTGGAGGTGAGAGCTTGAGAAAGGAGGTCTTGGTATCAAGATCGGCCAGATGCTGCTGCTGCTCTCCCATTATCTGTCGTTGAGCCTTGAGAGCATGGCGCAAACCTGGCTCTTCTGCTGCATATATAATTCCAAGATGGCAGCGCATTAGCACGCAGCAGCCACTTTGGGTCAACAAACATGGTGCATGTTACATGTAGCCACCAATTGGGAAACTTTTTAAAGAAATGTATATCAGAAGCACTGGTGGACAATGTTCACCAACTTTTGCTGAATATTGGAAAATAAACCTCAGGAGGAATAAATAATGACAGCAAGAAGAGCTACACGACCTCGGACTGTGTGACCCAAAGGGGTCATATGCTAATTAGCTGGAGGACCAGGCAAACTAGGCACCAATCGCCCCTAAGCTGATCTTTGGTTGGTTGAAACCCCTAGAGGCCTGGTTTAGCCAAAACTGCATAAAAACCTCATGCCCAAGCAAATCTAGGAGCTGGAAATGGAAAAGAATGAGTACTGGAAGGACCCCCAAGGCTCTCTTCATTGGCACTGCCCAGCTCACCTCTTCGCTTGGCCGTTCAGTCTCCATCCACTCTCTCTGTCGACGACCAACGACTTCTCCAAGATTATCCAAATCCAATCTGACTAGAACCCTCTGACCACCGACAACTACCTCCATTCATCGACCAAGCAAAACAAGTATTGACACCTCCCAACTTTATTAAGCTGGTGCATTTAAGCTAAGAACTCTCTAACTAATTTAACATTTAATACCGATACATTGATGGTTCACTCAGGTCAGGATCTAGTGCTTTTCTTACTTCAGTCTAAGAACCCAACCTTCTGTCTTTATCTGGTTTCTGTCGTCTGGTTTCTGCCAACCTTCTGTCTTATCACTGGTTTCTCTTATGCCATTTTCATATGTGTATGTGAGTGCATGTTTATGTGTGAGTGTGTTATGTGTATATAGTAGGTTAGTCTATGTGTAGTAGTTTAGTGTAA
This sequence comes from Pangasius sanitwongsei, assembly GCA_037576675.1. Lineage (NCBI taxonomy): Eukaryota > Metazoa > Chordata > Actinopteri > Siluriformes > Pangasiidae > Pangasius > Pangasius sanitwongsei. Next base: position 23,359,981 of record CM075013.1, on the reverse strand, counting down.
TAAAGTCTCCTCAATATTCAAGGTGATTTTGTGCTGTGTTTCCTTGCTCACCATCGAAGTTCCTAGGGTGCCTGTTCTTGTTACCATCCTCTGAAATAGTAATCATCATAAGAAGCTATTACTGTCTATGGCCATGATAGTAATAACTTCCCAGAGTTGATAGACACCTCATTAAACATTTCGGGTTTTATTAATCACCTCTACTTCCATAATTGGTAGAAGATTAAAATAGGTCAACATTCAAATGAGCCAAATTCCTTACACACAGCATCAGTGACTGGCTAGTCAGCAAGTGCAAAGATGACGTGACTTTCTTCAAGGCTAGCACCACATGCGCAAACCAGAAACTGTGGATGACTGCAGAAGTGCACTTGCTGCCTTCAGGACTGACGACAAGGCTACAAAGCTACACCACTTGTCTGTGATGGTAATACCTTGCTCCCAGATGCACTGAATGATTTCTATGCATGGTTCAAAGCATGCCAGCATGGAAGACCACCCCAACTCCCACCTACAAAGTACTTTGTCTGTCTGCTGTAGATGTCAGGAAAACTCTGTCCAGAGTTAACCCATGGAAAGCTGCAGGTCCTGACAACACACCTGGCTGGGTCCTCAGGGATGTCCCTATCAGCTTTACAGACAACTTCAGCATTTCCCTGAACCAAGCAGTTGTCCCTGTGTGCTTCAAGACAACCATCATCATCCCTGTGCTGAAGAACTCATCTGCATCCTGCCTGAATGACCACCAGCTGGTTGCACTCACCCCTATCATTATGAAGTGCTTCAAGCGGCTAGTCTTGAAACACAAAGAGCAGTCTTCCCACCACACTGGACCCATTTCAGTACGCCTACCATCCCAAACACTCAACAGAGGATGCCATATCTGCTACCATCCACCTTTCTCTGACCCATCTGGACAGAAAGGACAACTGTGTAAGGATGCTGTTCATAGACTTCAGTTCAGCATTCAACACAATCATCCCACAACAACTGATAACAAAGCTGAGCCTGCTGGGTCTGACCACCTCCCTGTGCAACTGGATCCTGGACTTCCTGACTGGGAGACCCCACCTCCAGCACTACCACACTGAAGACCATTGCCTTCCAGGGCTGTGTGCTCAGTCCACTGCTGTTCACACTACTGACACTAATGACTGTGCTGCAAAGTTCAGTTTTAATCACATCATCAAGCTTGCTGATGACACCACAGTCATGGGCCTCATTAGCAAAAATGATGAGTCAGTTTGCAGAGAGGAGGTGAACAACCATGCAGAATGAGGTAGAGACAGAAATCTATCTCTTAATGTTGATAAGACTGAAAAGATGATTGTCTACTTCAGGAGGACCCAAGTGGACCACTCACTGGAACAACTATGGAGAGGGTCAAAAGCTCCAAGTTTCTTGGACTCTCAACACCACCTGCCTATCCAAGAAGGCCCAACAGCACCTCCACTTCCTGCGCTGAAAAGAGCCAAAGTCTCCCCTCACATCCTCACCTCCTTCTACAGAGGGATGATAGAGAGTGTCCTGACCAGTTGTCTCACTGTCTCTGACCACAAGACCCTACAGCAGATTGTGAGAACAGCTGAAAAGATCATCAGAGTCTCTCTACCCACCATGGCCACCTCATTCAACAACCGCTGCATCCCCAAAGCCACCAGTATCGCAGATGACCCATCTCACCCGTCTCATGGGCTCTTTACCCTCCTGCCATCTGGAGACCGACATCTGCCACCACCGGCAGACTCCACAACAGTTTCTTCCCTGAGGCAGTCAGATTACCAACACTTTTCTGCCTCCCAATGCTCACCTGGGCTAGTCAAATACCTAACCCAGAATGACTCAGTACCACTGCACACTGTACTTTACAAAACTGCATAAGACACTTTTATATTGTGGAACTCATCTTTGCTGCTACACTTGTGCTGGTACATTACACAATAGTTATATTTTACAGCCCATGTTCTGTGTATCTATTGTTCTGTGTATTTATTGCCCTGTTCTGTGCATTTATTGTCTTGCACTCATCTTACACTGTTGTGTATTTGCACTTTATGTAGTCTTGTGTACTCTTCTGTGTTGCACCCTGGTCCTGAAGATATGACATTTTGTTCCAATGTATACAAGCTATATAGAGGAATGACAATAAAAACTCACTTGACTTGACTGCATCCATTTAGAAGGCGAAGTAGTCTCTCAAAGCTGAAAAGCTGATACGGATGCAATTGAGACAATTTAATGATAATCAGCAGGCAGAGGGTCAGGCGATCAGCAAACAGGATACCATAGCAAAAACCAGAATACAAAAACCTGGAAACAAACAACCAGAATTGCGATGTGCAAACAAAAGGCTTGGTAAAGTCAGAATAGGCACTGCTGAGTGTTCACTTCGTGAATATCTTTTTTAAAGGTGAGTGTGGGTGTGTAGCTGGCAACAGGTATGTATGATTAGAACTCTGGAGACTGTGAACGTGCTGGTGGTGTGTTGACCTGGGGATTGTAGTCCATGGTGGCCATGTTTGTAGGCTGCAGTGTGTGCTGGGAATTGGAGTTCAAGGATGGAGTTGACCTGACAATAATCATACGGTTACCACATGACTTTGTATTAAAGGCCTCAACTTGAGTGCAGATACACATAAGAAGGTATCCAAGTGTTGAAACACTGGTGGTTATATGGAGTACATATAAAAGTTCCAAACGTAACCTAACATTTTTATAAAAGAAAAGGCTACTTATTTTAGAAGCCTTAATTGCATTTAATAAACACAAGTCCAATGTACCCCATACCATAAGGAGTAGAGTAATAATCAAGAGTAATAATTTTCTGGTAACTACTATTAAAAGATTAATGGCAAAAGCCAAAATTTATTTATAGCCCAGAATATGTGGTGAAGGTAACACACACACACAAACACACACATATTTACATACGTGTAGATTATCCAAATAAATAATTAAAATATAACCAAATCCAAGTATTAATTTCCAAAATATTCAAAGGACTCTTTCTTTTTTTTCAGAAATAACATGTTCTCCACCAGAAGTGAAGGATAACATCATTGTGGATGGACTTCCTGATTATGATAGCACACTGAGAATTGGACATCAGTTAAAATTCACTTGTGATTCTACCGGACTTATGTTAGTAGGGCCAAAAGAAGTCATATGTGATGAAAATGGAGAATGGAGTAACCAATTCCCTAGATGCGAAGGTAAGATTATCCATATATATATATATATATATATATATGTGTGTGTGTGTGTGTCTATGTATATGTGCATGTGTGTGTGTATATATGTATACATACACACACACACACCACCCAGCATAACAGGTAAACAGCTACAGTTAATGTGCACATCAAACAGCAGAATGAAGAAAAGATAAGAAGATCTCTGTGACTATAACCATGTCATGGTTGTCGGGCTGGTTTGAGTATTTCAGAAACTGCTAATCTCCTGGGATTTTCACACACATCAGTCCCTAGAGTTTTCACAGAATTGTGTGAAAAACAAATAAATTGAGTGAGTGATGGTTCTGTAGGTGGAAACGCCTTGTTGATAAAAGAGGTCAGAGGAAAATAGCCAGGTTTGAGCTGTCAGGAAGGATATAGTAACTCATATAATCACTCATTACAACCATGGTGAGCAGAAAAGCATCTCAGCATGCACAAAACATCAAATCTTGAGGTGGATGGGCTACAACAGCAGACCACACTGGGTTCCACTCCTGTCAGCCAAGAACAGGAATCTAAGGCTATCATGGGCACAGGCTCACCCAAACTAGACAGTTGAAGATTGGGGGAAAAAAATCACCTGGTCCTTTTCCAGTCTTCAACTGTCCACCTTTGTCAGATTACACTAAAGTCAATATTTGGTGTAACAGCCCTTTGCCTTTAAAAATGAATCAGTAGACTCAGGCACACTTTTGTGCAGTTTTATAAGGAAATTGGCTGGTAAGTTTTTCTGAACATCTTGGAGAATCTGCCACAGTTCTTCGGGAGACTTAGTTTCTTTACTGACACATAAACATTTTTTCTGCAGAAAAAATTTTTGTTATTAAAAAAAATGCTTATTACAAGAAAAGCATTTTGTTATTATGAAATAATAATTTACACATCCTGGCATTTATACAGATGCAAATTTGATCAGACATCTTAGTCATTTTTTATTACTAGCTGATTAGTTTGAATGACATAAGATACATCATGGTTACAAATTACAGCATATTAAATATTTACAGGATATGTACAGTATTTTGTTATGCAAATTCTCTTTTCATGGTCATAACTAAAATGGAAAACTGGCCTTTGCTTTTTAATTAAACATGATTAAATAAATTAAAATGTAATGGTTACTGTTCTTTTCCATAGTGAAGGTAACACATGGAACGGAAGGGCTGTAGACCAGGTTGCATGCAAGTGCAGGTTTTGCTAACAGAATACAAAGGGTAAGGTTATTCTGGTTACCAAAGCATAGATGCCTTCAAAAATAATGAAAATAGAATAATAATAGAACTTCTTGTCAGTCAATTGTCCAAATACCTTTGAAAATGGAGGTACTTTGTTGAAAATGGTTGTAATTCCTAAATGGTAAATGCCATATTCGATCACATATTGATTGTTTTATTTCAAATTCATTGTGGTGGTGTATAAAGGCAAAATCACAAAAACTCTGTCATTGTCCAAATACTTCCAGACCTGACTGTACATGGGTGGCATGTGGTGTCACATGTAGCATTGCTGCCTCAGAGCTATAGGTTTGATCCTGAGCAGTGACACAGTTACTTTCTGTTTGTGGCGTTTCTGTGCATGTCCTCCATGTCTACATTAGTTTTCACCAGGTTTTCTGGTTTCCTCCTGCATCTTAAAAACATGCTAGTATGTGATGTGTGTTGGAAATTGAACAGTTATAGGGATCAGAATGGACAAGAAGTGGTTTCTAAAGGAGATGTCTAATGATGTCTGACTTGAAAAATGGTTTTATTTATTTACTATTTTGTGTACTATTTAAAGTCATGGTAAGTATCATACCCGGTATATGCTACTATGTAAGTATTTACTTTAAAACTTGCTTCAGTACAGGTGTGTTAGACAGCTGCTCAAGCAAAGCATGTTTTGAGTTGTAGGAACCCTCTTGCTCATTTTGGTTTTTTGTGAAATAAACTATATTTTGGAGCAATTACACATTACATTTGAAAATCTGTTTTTTAAATTGTTTTTGTGGCAATATTATTGGTTGCTTTTGTTTTGGCCATTTGTTCCCTCAGTATCTTTGTTTTGTACCCCTGACAGAAGTCATTTGTGATCTTAAAGAGATACATGGCAGAGTGTCCGTGGTTGGGCTTCCACAAAAAAATGCACCTATCAAATATGGACATAAGTTACAGTTCTACTGCTCTCAGCCAGGCATAGTTCTAAGAGGAAACCAGGAGGTCACCTGCTCAGATGAAGGACATTGGAGCAGCCCATTTCCCATATGTGAAGGTACACACATTGACAGACATTAGCATGCAAGTGCAGGTTTTGCTAACAGAATACAAAGGGTAAGGTTATTCTGGTTACCAAAGCATTGATGCATGTATTGAGAACATAGAGCACTTCCAGATAAGGATTTCTATTGATGCTTGTTTCATTTTCCTATTATGATGCCTTGAGTATTGGCAGGCTGTATCGAGTAGTCTATTCTCAGGCCATGTACAAGCATATTCAAAGCTGCATTCACTTCCCCGTTCATTTAAAGTGTACTATCTTTGTCCAATGAATGTACACTATCCTTCCCTATATTTTAATCTTATAAACATAACGACACTGTCCTATGAAGTCAGCATGACTAACTAATAGCATTATAAGCTCAACCAACATACAGAAATTAAAGCAGGAAACTGCACCATATCACCCACGTTAGTGTGTGAACCATATACTAAAAACTTTCATATATTAATAGTTTCCATTAAAGGTAGAGAACACCATCAGAACTCGCCACCCTAGGGACTAACTGTATCTCACCATGACAACATTCTCATGGTCCAGCATGTGGTGGTGTCTCAGAACTGGTAAAAAGGATTTGAGGGCCAGGTAGAGTTCCACCTTGATATGATGTCCTGCTCACACACTGAGGCTTTGCACATCTCCTCTGCCTCATTAATACTACACTGCCCCAGCCAGTGACAAAGGTAACATTTATCTGTCTCTCTGATGGGGCACTGCTCACAAGTGGCCATCTTTTGTATGAAAAAGCTCATGTTTTCAGTGAGTGAGAACATGCCCCTCTCCTTGAGAGGAGGATGCCTCTCTGTATGTTGTATTTGGGGTCTGACTGCAGACTGATTCCACCAGACCCAAGATAACTACCATTGTGGCCACAGTCAGCAATCATTCATTTTCAACTGCAGCCAGTACCTTACCTGCCTTAATAAAATTGGGATATGCAATAAAACCTGCCAAATCTTGACAGGGTGGTTAGCATTCCCAATTCCTCGTGCCAATAAATTGCATGACCTGTTTCAATTTTAGGGAGATCTTTTCACAGTTCACCATGAGGTAGAGTGTTGCAATGTGTGTCACAAGGGTTGACATGCCCTAGGTTGCCTGCTGCTTTTGGAGAGTACATAGAAGCAAGTCATCCAAATAAAATAATAACCTGATATCTTTGGCCAATAGAGATGTAGGATCACCTGCATACACTACTGGCACTTGGGATGAGGTTTTGGTGCTGGTGTGCAGTGCTTTTTTCCTCATAGCATTGTGGATTTTTGCCAAAAAACTGAACTTTTTTCCATATCTGTCCACATATTCCCAGAAGTGTTGTGGAACACCCAGGTGTTTTTTTTGGCAAGCGTGAGACATGCTGCAGTTTTTGGAGACCAGTGATTTCCTTCACAGTGTACTTCCATTAATACCATTGTTACATGTTTTTCTGATAGTGGACTGCAGTTTTCTGCAGGTCTTTTGCTGTTACCCTTGAGTGAGTTTTCACCTCTTTCAGGATTACCTGTTGTGCTCTTGGTGTGATCTTTGCAAGATGCCCAGTGCTAAGGAGAGTAGCAACAGTCTTGAGTGTCCTCCATTTGTGGAGAATTTGTCTTATTGTAGATTGATGAAAATCCAGGTCTTTAGAAATGCTTTTGTAGCCTTTTCCAGCTGTCATCTAAGGTCCTATGAAAGTTAATGGGACTGAGGCATGGTTCACACTTGACATTCTTGAGAAGAACGTCCCTAGGTTACGTCTGTAACCATGGTTCCCCGAGGGAATGAGACGCTGTGTCAAACAACGCTTTGGGAACGCCTCTCTGTGACCACGCTCTGAATCACGTGTAATCCGTCCAAGGGAATCACGTGACTTCACCGGAGGGATGACTTAGCAACCCGCAAGTATAAAAACGTATGCGGTGGTGCTGTCGCCAGCTTCAGGAGAGTGAAGGAAGTGCTTGCAGGGATGCAGGAAGTATGGTACCGAGACGCAGTGTCTCGTTCACTCAGGGAACCATGGTTTCCCTTCGGAAACTCAAGCTGCATCAAACAACGCTTTGGGAACGAGTATCCAACACCACCAGACTGACAAATCCCTGCCTAGTGTGGAAGGGCACAACTAGGTCGAGAGAAATGAGGAGCTGGGAGCTGCATAGAGGCCAAGGCTGTAAAACCTGACAAAAGTCAGAGAGGTGGACCATCCCGCAGCATTGCAAATATCCTGGAGAGAAACACCAGAGGAGAAGGCCTTGGAGGCCGCCATACTTCGGGTAGAATGAGCCTTGACCCCCAACGGAGAGGGGAGATCAGAGGACTCGTAAGAAGTAGTGCTAGCATCCACTATCCACCTGCTGCCCTCTATTTGTGACAGCGGCGAGGGAGAAAACGCTGGAACGCTGCCGACTGTTTCTTGGCCTCCTGGAACCTGTCGATCACTGTATTTACAGCGTCGCCGAACAGGCCAGTCGGTACCATAGGGGCATCCAGGAGAAAGACCCTGTCTTTGTCTTTTAAATTAGACAGGGTCAGCAACAAATGTCTCTCCGTAGCCACCAGGGCTGCCATAGACCGCCCAATTGCCCTGTCGGTGCCTTTAGTGGCCCGGAGAGACAAATCTGCGGCACAACGCAGTTCTGTAATGTCATCGTATTTAATTTCATCTTCCTCGTCCAACTCTTTAAGCAGGTCAGCCTGGCATGCCTGCAACAACAGCCTGGCAAGCACCAGCCTGACCCGCCGCCGTGTACGTTATGCCCACCAAAGCCGAGGAAGTCCGAAGCGGCTTGGAGGGCAATACTGGGGCCTTAAGGGAAGATGCACCCCCGGGAGAGAGATAGCTCAGAAGCGTCTCCTCAACCCAGGGAATCGCCCCATAACTGCGCTCCTTGCAGGACTGAAGAAGCAGGCCGTATGGATTGTTCCACGATCTGGACACCTCGGTGTGCAAATCGGGAAAGAAAGGTAGGCCCCGGTGCGGAGGCAGTGACTTAGATTGCAGAAAACACTCATCTAACTTGTTGCGTGGACGTGCCTCCTGCTTTTCAGGAGGCCAGTCAATATTTAATTTAGACACAGCTCGAGTCACCACCTCCAATAACTCCTCAAACTGTACAGGCTGTGGTGGCAAACCCACAGACTCGTCCTCAGCGGCACTCCCCTCACCTACCTCCTCGGAGGAAGACAAGAGGAGCATCGAGCCCTCTCCCGGGGGGGAAGAAACCGTTTCAAAACATGCTTCCATTCCCTGAGAGCGAACACTTGATCTGGCAGATGAGGAAGAAGAAAGGGCTCTGCCCTCCAGGAGCGGAGCATACGCAGCAAAAGCCGGACGCAATGCAGGCAATCAGCTCCCTCAAGAGCTGAACGAGCATGCACCGCTCCCAAACAAGCCACACACAGATTGTGAATATCCCCACACGTAATGAAATGCAGGCAGGGAGAAACACACAGTCTAAATGCCTGCTTGTCTAAGCTCTTTGCCATATATATATATATATATATATATATATATATATATATATATATATAGAGAGAGAGAGAGAGAGAGAGAGAGAGAGAGAGAGCGAGAGACAACAATAAATCAGACCAACTCACATAGAGTGCTTACTGAACAACAGAAGCTGGCGCCGGCTCCACCGCATGCGTTTCTATACTTCCGGGTCGGTACGTCATCCTGCCGGTGACGTCACACGATTCCGTTGAACGGATTACACGTGATTCAGAGCATGGTCATGCAGAGGCGTTCCCAAAGCATTGTTTGACGCAGCTCGAGTTCCCAAAGGGGAACATATTTGTCAGTAACCAGATTTTGTGTGTCTTTATTTAAAGAGTACAGCACCTGTACGACCCACACCTCTAATCTCATCTCTTTAATTGAAATACCTGACTCCAATTAGCATTTAGAGAAGGTGTTAACACAGAGATTCACTTATTTTTTCCAGCCTGCACTGTGAAGACCTGAAAAATAAAAACTCACTAGAAGAGAACAGAACTCTCTAGTAGTAGTAGTGGTTCTAAGTCCAGCATGGTAGAATGTTGTATTGTTTTGATCTGATGTAGTCACTGCAAAATTAGCAGTGTTTTTAACTGTAAAATGTCCTATTGACAGGCCATGTCTCTCATGGGCTCTTTAGGCAGAGAGTGGCAAAGAGCCACCCTATAGGTGCCCCACTTCTAGGAGCAAGGTTTTACTCAGCTCTGCTACAGAGCTCATTAATAACTGCAGACTGGAGTGATCATTCCAATGCAAGCAGCAAAATCATTAGCAAATTTTCTGTGCACACTATAGGTGATGTAATGTCATAATATCTCATCAGAATGTCATCAGTACATCAGCATTAGGTGCTTGGGCAGTGTATCTCTGTATGTAATGCTTCATCTGGTGAAACTACCAGTGACACAATATTCATATCAATGGTAGGTATGTGGCTCAGGCAAATCTGATTGTACCCCGTCATTACCTCAGCCCAAAGAGCCCAGGTGTGGTATAGCTGCACTGCAATGAATATAGTAAAATTTACCTAATATTTCTGATTATAAGATTATAGTAAAACAAATATAAGACTATTAAACCTATGTCTAAGGCATTTTACTCATTTCAAGCTTTACATTTTATTATTCTATTGGCAGCTAATTTTGCTTCTTTCTAGAAACAAATGTTTAAAATTAGCTGCCAACAGAACAAGATTGTTTCAAGGTTGAAATTAGTTTAAAAAAAAAAAAAAGAATCTTGTAATGGGGTTACTGCAATTGTATAATAGGAAATACTAGACAGATTTTACTATATTCAAGATATTTTCACTTGCTAAGATGTAATCTTTTTCATTATGATTGATGGTTCAAAACCTCCTTTAGTAGTCTCAGTAAAGTCCTAATAATGTGGTACAGCGAAATTCTTGGTGATTGCATTCAGAACTATGGGCTGCTTGTGGGGATGAGGGAAGGTGTTTTATATTGGGGGTGCTGGATTTTTAAGCAGGATATGTGGGGTGTGTGTGCTACGACATCACACCCAAATGTTAGTCAAATTGTTTTTCTTTTAACAGAGAATGTGTGTTGATTATAATTACATACTCCACAGCAAGGTAAAATTATTTAATCAGAAGGTGTTTAAGGTGCCACAGTTTATTAAGAGCCTGCAAGTGATGCATTTGAGCTGGTATCCAGATTCATTTCCATATCAGATTAATTTCCATATACAGAAGCTGGAAAGAAACCCGGCTGTCAGATTATAAGGAGGAGTCTGTTGAAGAATAAAAAAATTTCAGCTGAACCACTTCTGACACCATGTAATCCATACACATAGAAAAAGACCTATATAGCATTTTGTAATCACTGGACATAGACATTTGTGACTAGCAGGTTGTGCTACACGCTACATGCTATACTGGCATTTTTTGTGAAAAAAATTGTTTTTTTTTATGTTAACCCAGTCTCTATACCATGGAAATGCTATAAAACACTGAAAAATAGGGCTGCTGCAAAGCAAAGTCATCTTTCTTTTACAAACATAGCGATCTGCAGAATAGACACACTCTTTGGCACTCCACACTACAACACACTATATGTCCAAAAGTATGTAGACACCTGACCATCACACCCATATGTGGTTCTTCCCCAAACTGTTGCCACAAAGCTGGAATCACACAACTGTATAGAATGTCTTTGTATGCTTTGGGATTAAGATTTCCCTTCACTGGAACTAAAAGGCCCAAACTTCATGACATCATAACAATGGTCCTGTGCACAAAGCGAGGTCCATAAAGACGTGGTTTTCCAAGGCTAACATGGAAGAATTCGAGTGGCCTGGGCACTGATCTCAATCCCAGTGAACACTTTTGGGATGAATTGGAAGGCCAAATGTGCAACTCTGTGTTAGTGTCCATGGTTTTTGAATGGACACATTTGGCTATGATGATCAAGATTCAAAATTCAAGATTTTTATTTGTCACATACACAATTATATACAGTATATAACTTGTAGTGAAATGGAAACCTGGGCAACTCCTCTTTAGACTGTGCTTTAAATACTAAATTAAAGTTAAAATTGAAAAATAAGAAATAATAAGAAAATGAAATAATAAGATAAGAAATTTGAAATATGAAATATATGTACAGAAATGTGCAAAAGGATGTACAAAATACGCAGGGAATATGCAAAAATGGATGTACAAAATATGCAGCATGATACGTGCAGTAACAATACAAAGGGCAGTGTGCAGAGTGTCAGTGGAGTGCAAGTGACTGTGGAGTCCTAAGGGATCTGTATGGTGGACATGTCCATGTTGAGGAGTCTGATGGCAGTAGTTCCTCCTGAGCCTCTCAGTTTTAGCCTTCAGACCACGGAAGCGCCTGCCTGATTGCAGCAGGCTAAACCGGGGTGGGTGGAGTCCTTGATGATTTTAGCAGCTCTTGTACTGCATCGTCTGGTGTCATGCAGAGAGGGGAGAGCAGACCCGGAGATGCGCACAGCTAAGCGCACCACTCTCAGCAGGGCTTTGTGATCCTGGGTTGAGCAGTTACCATACCACGTTGAGATGCACTAAGTTAGTAAACTTTCTATGGCCCCAATGTAGAAAGTTTTTAGGATCGCTGGAGAGACCCTGAATTTTCTCAGCAGCCTCAGATGGTACAACCGTTGTCTAGCTTTGTTCACCTGAGCTTGAATGTGATGAGTCCTGATCAGGTCCTCAGAGATGTGTACTCCTAGGTACCTGAAACTGCTCACTCTATCCACAGGGTCCCGCCAATCTCGAGTGGGGTATAGTTCTGCTGTTGCCTATTCCTGAAGTCCACGACCAGCTCCCTGGTTTTATTGCCATTCAGAGAGACTGCTAGCCTGGCACTAAGTTATGAATTTCTCCACCTCATCAAGGTAGGCAGCCTCATCGTAGTCGACAGCAAACTTGACAAAAGTGGAGCTGTGAGAGGACACACAGTCATGTGTGTAGAGAGAGTAAAGCAGGGGGCTCAGGACACAGCCTTGAGGGGCTCCGGTGCTCAGGGTGATGGTGTTGGAGGTACACTGGCCCACTCTCGCTACCTGGGGTCTACCTGTAAGGAAGTCCAGGACCCAGTCACAGAGGGGGCCATTAAGTCTGAGGTCCCTGTGCTTGGAGGCCAGCCTGTGTGGGACTATAGTATTGACTCGTTGAAGATGGAAGTGAACAGACCAGCTAGCTGATCAGCTCAGGGTCTCAGTACACTGCCAGAAATGCCATCAGGGCCAGCTGCTTTCCTGATGTTCACATGCTTCAGAGCCCTCCAAACCTCTAAGCGCACATAGAAAGTATTCAGCTTGTCGGCCAGAGAAGAGTCAGTTAGACTCCACCCACTCCCTGTACCAGAGTTTAGCGGCTCTCACTGTGTATCGGAGAGCATAGCATGCCGCTTTGTACTCACTCATATTCCCCGATATAAGCCCTGCATTGTACGCGGCTGTGTGCAAATTCACTGCAGATCGGATAGTATTATCCACCCATGGTCTTATGGCCTTATTGTGACGGTGTGTGTTGTTTCCGTAATTAGCATGCTAACAAAGCTAACCGCTACATCCGTACACTCAGGTCAGGTGTCTGTATGCTTTTGGCCATACATTCTAACTTTATTCAACTTCTAAAACAGGGGCCTCATTTATAAAACTTTCCTATGCACGAATTTGTAATTTATAAAACAAGGATTTGTCATGAAAACATACCAAAGATAATGCACATTTCCAATCTGACATACAAACTTGGCTATGGCAGCATGCTGCAATAATTAGAAAACAAATAATTGGTTTTGAAAAATCTGTAAATAATTTAAATAAAGGGTGCCTTAACATTTGCCAAATGCACAACTCTGGCAAGATTTCTATCTTCTATTTAATGTGACTGAGTAAGCAAGCTCACTATGATTCAAACCAGTGATAGCTTTCCGCAAATCAAGAAACTTAAGTTATTTACAGTTGACAATAGCCATCTAATTTTTTTTTTATTTATCACATTTACTTCAGTTTTGTTTTTTGTTTTTTTCAGGTTTGTTACATTTCAGAAATATCAGAAAAGTTTGCTGGACACACTATCAGAATCTGGTAGCGTGCCCAGCGAACAGAGGCTGAAATCCAGTATTTCTGCAAGTTAAAATGGTGTCCATTAAGTGCTTTTTTTATTTAAATGCCCCTATGATTTTCTGATAATATTTTCTTTTAACTTGTTTCTCTTGTTTGTTTCAGAGGTTACTTGCAAAGAAGAAAAACTCAATAATGTAAAAATTGTTGATGGATTTCCAGGAGTTCTTCCACCATTTAAACCTAAACATCATTTAACGTTCCAATGCATCAATTATCATTGGAATATGGTAGGACAACCATCAATTACATGCAGAGAAGATGGAACATGGAGTAGTCCATACCCTATATGTTTAGGTAAAAACCAACTATAATTTGATTGACCTTGATCAATTGCAAAATATCTAAAACATTAATTAAAAAAGGAAAAATTCTTGAAATGTAGTGTTCTTAATATATATTTTTGTGTGTGTTAACAGTGAACATGGGTTGTGGCCCTCCACCACACATTGAATTTGCAGGTGTAACTACTTTACAGAAATACTACTATAGTTCTGGAGAAAGAGTTGACTACAGGTGCCAACAGTACTACACTCTATATGGTCAGTCCTTCAAGACCTGTGAACAAGGTACATGGAAAGGATTCATGACATGTTTAAGTAAGTACAGCTACACTGCATATGGGATTTGAACAATTGTGTAAAACCAAGAGTGGCAGGGAATTATTACAAACTTTATTTATATAGGGTATTTCATACTGGTTCCACAGAGTTTTGTATAAAACAGAATTAACATTAATGTCTGTTGTCTATTTTAATGTCTGTATATTTTAGTTTCTGAATAATCTTTCCCTATCAATTTTTTTTAAACATATCTTTATTTATGCTTATGAATAGGCAATTTTTTTTTTTTTTTTTATAGTACAAAGTCAAAGACTTTTTGAAATGAATATACCATGCCTTGCAAAAGTATTCAACCTAAAAGTCATCATATTCGTCTGGATTACAAATGACACAAATTGTACCAGGCAGTGTTTTTGACACATAGTTGCAACTTGTAATTCTCAAACTCCAACAAGTAAAAGCCATTGAAAACACCCCCTCATCTTGAAATTCCTGCTCATCAACTTGGGGTAGTTTTCTCAACTACAAGTTCCTTCTCAGTTTATGGAGTGATGTCAAATCAACATGGCATCGCATGGTATTAGAAGTAAACAAGAGTAGCACTTCTTACCTTTAAATGAATTATGCTGTATATATTTGCTTTTTTTTTTGCTAGTTAATTGCTAGCAAAAGACATGGAGGTATCCTTGTTTTTTTCCACTTTGTCTAGCAAATGAGCTGATGTCGAAAAACAGCAGAAGACCACACTGGATCTCCTGAATCATGATTTCTGCTTTGACATGCAGATGGTAGTGTCACAATTTGGCATCAACAGCATGAATTCATGGACCCAAACTACCTTGTGTTAACAGATCAGGCTCCTGGTGGTGGTGTAATGATGTGGGGAATGCTTTCTTGGCACAGCTTGAGCCCCTTAATACCAATCAAGCATTGTTTGAATGCCACAGCCAATATGAGTATTGTTGCCAACCACAAGCAGTCCTTTATGGTCACAGTATAACCATCTTATTATGGCTACTTCCAGCATAATGTGCCATGTCACAAAAAAAACAAGTTCTCTCAAACTGGTTCCATGATAATCACAATGAGAGTTCAGTGTACTTCCCAGTGCACCTCCCCACTCACCAGATCTGAATCCAATTGAGCACCTTTGGGTTGTGTTAGAATGAGAAATTTTCAGCTGACAAACCTGCAGCAATTATGTGATGCAATCATGGACCTAAATCTCAAAGTATTGTTTCCAACTCCTTGTGCAATTCATGCCACAAAGAACTGAGGCTTTTCTGAGAGCAAAGAGGGGCTTCTTCCCAATATTAGTGTTGTGTTCCTAATAAAGTGACTGGTGAGTGTATAATCCCAATTAAGTTCATTTGAGTTCCAGATTGTAACAAAATAAGGAAAAGTTCTGTGAATACTTATGCAAGGCACCATATCCATATTGTAATGATAGTTCAGATGTGTTGTTGATCTTTTCAACAAGTTTCATATTGAATTCTATTTCAGAACCTTGCATTGTGACCATAGAAGCAATGGATGCCCACAACATAAAGCAATATTATGGGCTAAAAAGAACAATGTACTCAAGGCATAGAGATCACATTACCTTTGCATGCCAGCGTGGAAGACAACCAATAAGTAATAATTTGGACTTCCGTCAGCATTGCAATAATGGAGTAATGCACTTGCCATCTTGCTATTAAAGTAGATCAGGTTACTACTAAACTAATGCTGAAGGAGTATGTTTGTAAACCCAATTTAGATTAATTTTAAATGAATATAGTTTGTATTAATTTCTTTTGAAGTAGATAAATTTCAGGTGTCACTGACAATATTTATAGCATCTCGTAATGTAGTATTAAAACATTGTTATGGAATGACTGGAATGGTTGAGGTTGTTGAGAGGGAATTGGAATTGATATGCAGATGTAATCATGTGACCTTATATGATAATATGAATTTATTTACTTAACAAATTTTCAGTCATCTGTCAAATTATCTAATTCAATAAACTTTATAACTTATCAAATACAAATTGTGTACCCTTGATAATAAATTTATGAAGACCATGAACAACAGCACCATCAGTGTTGCTATGAAAAATACACAGAAGCTAGGCTGGGGCTGATTTCTTCCTAGACTATAAATTCATGTGTCTCAATTTCACTGAAGAGTTACCTCATCAGCTCTTTGAGTGAATTAATGACGACTGTTCAATGCGGTTTGTTGAAACCTGCAGACTGACAACAGCACCTGTACCTGTAAGGTAAGCGGTAACCGGTAATCAACCACTGCTTTTCATCACAGACAGACAGATTTCTAGTACTGAGAGAACAAAGTAAAAGTCATAAACCTATTTTATTTGTGAAGTGAAACATGTTCAAGCTTCAAAAAGATCAGGGACTTTTGACAATACATCAGGGGCTTAAGCCCCCAAAGACCCCCCCAACACCCCCCCCCCCCTTTTTATTAATATTAATATTGGGCAATCAAGAAGAACTCACATGCGCATGTACAAATTATTGCAGTGTGTTCCAACATGCTAACAAAGTTTTCAAACACTGTGATACACACAATATGAATTTTCAAACAAATTATACACGTCAACAAATACAGACCCCGCGTGTTGGATTTGCAGCTTGATGAAGTCGCTTGCAATTAGAAACTTTTCCATATCTTTAAAAAAAATAATAAAACAATGACAGCAAAGGTAACAAACCAGCACCGTGCGAGCACAAACAAATGAGACAGGTATTTAGAAGAGATGGATGGAGACAGCCTGTGTGACGTCACTGCTCCACCAGAGATTTTGTAATGTCTAAGGATGGGAATAAGTTATGATGTTCCTTTCTATGACACAAAACAGCACAAATCGAGCACAAACAAATGGCACCAGTTCAGACCGATTTGTATGGCGTGGGGTGGAGAGTGATGTCACTGCCCTGAATTATTATTTATATTCCTAAGGAAGGGAAATAGTTACAGTGTTTGTTTTAACGGCACAAACCGGCAATGAACGGCACTGGTTTGGAGCGATTTGAGCAACCTGGGGTGGAGAGTGATATCACACAGCCAAAAAAAAAGTTTAATATCTCAAACACCAGTTCGTTTTTGCGGCAAGAATCAGCACAGATGAATCGCATAGTTTTGGTGATTATTTAATTTCATGGGTGCCAACTTCACGGAGATATAAAAGAGCACTGCTGTTTGAATTAATTTAACAAAAGAATATTGATGTTGTGTTCATTCAAGAGACACATAGTGATTGTTTCAATGAGAATGGTTAGAGGAAAGAATGGGAGGGAGAGGTGTTGCTCACTCATATGAGCTCCTCTAGAGAAGGTGTGGCTGTTTTATTTGCTAAGAATTTTATTCCTGTCTCTTTTGCTGTTGAAGCAAGAGATTCCTGGCAGACTTATAGTTATTTGGGCACAGTTTGAAAAGTTCAATATTGTTTTTATTAATGTATATGCCCCTACTAGTAGTGCTGAGAGAGCTTTTAATAATCTTCATAGAACTCTACAGAATTGTAACTCAGGTGAGTATTTGTTTCTAGGAGGTGACTTCATTTGTACAGAGAACTATGTATTAGATTGAAATCATGCAGAACCTCATGTTGCTTCAGGCTGTGCTGAACGCACATTGATTGAGACTCATAAATTGTGCGATACTTGGAGACATTTGTATGAATGTTAGACAGTACACATGGGCACGAGATGCTCGAGATAATTTTATTTCCTTGGCCAGACTGGATAGATTTTATTCTTTCAACATTGTGAAAATGTGTAATTAGTCCTGCTGGTTTTTCTGAACATGCTTTTGTTATTTGTCATGTTTATATAGCAAATATAAGGTCTAAGAGTGCCTACTGGCATTTTGATACCTCTTTTTTTAAGTGACTTGAAGTTTAAAGATGTGTTTTGTTTTTTCTGGAACAAATTAAGAAATTTAAATTAAGAAAAGAGTGATTTGCAAACTTGCTCCAGTTGTGGGACTACGGGAAAGTTGAAATTAAATTATTGCACCAGCAGTATACTTTCAATGTAGCTAGAAATATCACGCAAAAAAAATGATTATTACCTCATGATAATCTACAGCATCAGATATCAGCTTATGCAGAGGAAATAATGATTATGATCAATCGACAACATGACATTAACACTCTGGTCGCATTTGTTGAAGACTTTGGAATTATTTCATCTGCCAAGATAAACTGGGGTAAGAGTGAGGCACTGGATCTTGGGAAATGGGAGGAGGGTCTGCCGTCATTTCTTGGTGGTCTGACTTGGGGAAAAAAGGAGGGCTGGGAGTATTTATTGGGGATGCTGTTACACAAGAGAAAAATTGGGAAGGGGTAACTGAAAAATTGGAGGGTAGATTAAGAAAGTGGAAGTGGATTCAAATTCATCAGGTGGATTGTCTTTTAGAGGGAGGGTTTTAATAATTAATAATTTGATTGTGTCAGCATTGTGGCATAAACTGTTATGTGTGGATCCACCTGCTGGTCTTCTTTCCAGGCTGCAAGCAATTTAAGTAGTTTTTTTTTTTTGGGATCATTTTCATTGGGTTCCCCAAAGTGTACTTTTTCTATCAAAAAGAAGGAGGAGGCCAAGGATTGGTGCACTTGTCAAGCAGATTGGCAACTATTTGCTTGCAGTTCATCCAGAGATTCTTAACAGGACCTGCGGACTTGGTATGGAGGAAGGTGGCCCAGATCATCCTGCAGAAGGTCAATGGACTTGGACTGGACAGCGCTTTGTTTCTTATGGATTATAAACAGTTGCAGCTAAAAGAAATATCTCCCTTCTACTTTTTAACTTTACCAGGATACAAAGGACAGAATCTTTGTTTTGGCTGCTTGAGGAGCCTTTGGTGAAGGGAGCTTGTTTGGACGTATCAAGTGTGTGAGTGCCAGGCCTTATATTGAGGCTGTGTGGTTCTGGAATGGTAAAATTGAGACATACGCCTGATGTGGCTGGGCCTGACCTAAATAATGCAACTGCAGTAGCTGCTGCATTAGGCCAGAGGTTAGTATGTCAAGCTGTGCGTCAAGACTGATGGAAGAGGAGGTAACATTGCTACAAAACTATGGAAATGGATCTTTGATGCCAGACATGAGAGACCGTTTTCCAAAACTTGCTATCACACCAGATTTAAGAGGCATGTCTGGCTTTTTGCTGGACCTGGAAGGACTCCGAGATTTGGATTTGGACTTGGTTGGAGGCAAGGTGAAATATACAAATATTAAATATTAAATATTTAATAAAGTAGCTCTAAATGGGAAGAGGGATATGGTGTGGCGGGAAAAACTTGGGTTGAGGAAAGAAGTTAAGCCAGCTTGGAGGGTGATATACAAACCACCACTGAGTAAACAATCTGGCGATTTGCAGTGGAGAAAACTACATGGGGCTATAGCTATCAATGCTTTTGTTGCTGTCATAAATTCATTTATTTTGTGGATTAAGAGAGACTGCTTTGTATAATGTGCTAGACTCAGACCAATTTTTGACTTAATGAATCAGTTGTTTTTAAGGTTTGGGGGAAAATTCACTCCGGATGTTTTTAATTTTGGGTCAAGATACAGTCAAAAACTGAGAAAAAAAGGCAATTGATTAATTTTATTGTTGGACATGCAAAATTTTAAATTTATAGAACAAGGAGAAATAGAATGGAGAATAGACCTGGTCAGGGTCTAGAGTTGTTGCTGGATATAGAATCTTTTAAATTGCAGTGGTGTTTTAACAAGATTATTTGTACTGTGGTTGAGGGAGAATTAATTTTTTAGATGTTATGGTGTTGAAGTTGTTTGATTGTTTGAATCAGTGGATTTGATTTGTACATTTTACTGTTGATTAAATAAAGTTTGTGTTCAATCTCTCTCTCTCTCTCACACACACACACTTCCAGCACCTTAGTGAACAAAAAAGACACCCTATGCAGAAACAACTTGGTGAAAAAACAATAGTATTTGTGTGCACTCAGGCCCTATATGCAGCAACACTAGATTCCACTCAACCAATATGCATTCATCTTTCCTTTCTTATTACTTTATCATCATTTGCAAGTTGAAGGTTTTTATTGATCAATCAATTGTGTGGTCCTCATCAACTTCTATAAACAAATAACCTCAGGTGACAACAAAAAACAACAGATTTCAATATGTAGTCATTTGTCCCAAAAAAATCAACATTCAGAAATCAGGTGGGAAAAATAAGTATACCCTTCCTACTTCCACAAGCATTAAGAGAAAAATTAGCAGTGTTATTAATGACATGCACAAGATTAGTTAATCATCAGGAAGTGTGCCTACCTCTGTAAAAGCAGAGCTTTTGGCAGTTATGTGTTCTGGAGTACTCAGTTGTGTGTCTAAATCCTGCCAAGACCTTAACCATGACCTCAGAGAAGCAACTGTTGCTTCTCATCATTCAAGGAAGAGTTATAAGGCCATGTCCAAACAATCTGAAATTCACCAGAAAGAGACTGAACAAGTATGGCTTTCTCTCCATACAGAATATGGCAGCATGACTTGGGTTTGCAAAATTGCATCTGAACAAACCACAAAAGTTCTGGAACAATATTGTTTGGACTGATGACACCAAGGTGGAGAGGTTTGGACATCATGCACAGCACCACGTTTGGTGAAAACCAAGCACAGCATATCGCCACAAACACCTCATACCAACTGTCAAGCATGGTGGAGGAGGGTTGATGATTTGGGTTTGTTTTGCAGCCACAGGACCTGGGAAAATTGTAGTCATTGAGACAACATTTATACCAGAATATTCTTGAGACAATGAGAGGCCATCTGTCCAGTAGCTTAAGCTGGGCCGAAACTGGGTCATGCAACAGGACAATGGCTAAAGAAGGCTATGAAATGGCCAAGTCAAAGTTCAGACCTCAACCCCATTGAGATGATGTGGTGGGATCTAAAGAGAACTATGCTTAAATGAATACCCTCAAACATCAATGAACTGAAACAATGCTGTAAAGAGGAGTGGGCCAAAATTTCTCCATAAGAACCTCATCCCAGTCATGAAGCATGGAGGTGGCAGTATCATTTGGGGCTTTTTGCTGCTTTGGGTCCAGCTTGCCATTATTGATGGACCTACAAATTCTGGATTGTACCAGCAAGACAACAACACTAAGCATGTAAGTAAGGCTACTAAGGAATGTTAAAGCAGAAGAAATTTAACATTTTGGAAAGGCCAAGTCAAAGTCCAGACCCTAACCCATAAGAAATCTTGTGGAAAGACCTAAAAACAAGCAGTTCATGCAAGGAAGCCCACCAATATCACTAAATTGAAGTAGTTTTGTAAGGCAGAATGGGCCAAAATTCCTCCAACCCATTGTGCAAGATTGATCACCTTTTACTGGAAATGTTTGGTTGAAGTTATTGTTGCTCAAGGAGATCATACCAGTTTCTGAACAAAGATGTTTAATGTTGGATAATTTTGCTCAATAAATTAATGTAAAAACTATAATGATTTTGAGTCATTTGTTTAATTGGTTTTAGTCATTTGTTTAGTTTTCTAGTTTTAGGACTTAGATATTCACACTTCAGGTGGAATTTATATAGAAAATTGTAAAGGGTTCACAAACGTTGTAGCTGCACTGTACTTTTTGTTTGATGAGCACATATAAAAGATAAAACCATGATTGTTTTTGTGATCATTTTTAAGGCAAAATCTACCATCAAACAATCATGCCATATTTACAACATTGCCATAAAATACTTTTAGAACAGTTGCACTGAAAATTACTGCAGTAAATCTCCAGCAGGGTACTTCATTGTTTCGCACATCTCTACGTGTGTAGTGTAGCTATCTGGATAGTAGATTTCAAACAGAAATGGGAAAATACATGTATCCAACTTGCTAATCCTGTTTCTCACCATAGCAGCTGGTAAGAAAAAGAGCTGAAAAGCGCTCCCTGGAAGGGAGAAAACAAAAATAAAATAAAGAGCCCTTTGGAATTGTCTCAAGCCTGCCTCCCGTTTCCTCATTTCTTGTTTGAACATGAGGGAGTGTCGCGGTAGCACAGTAGCATTGTACATATTCAACTTTTGGCTCATCTTATCACAGAACATTTTCCCAGAAGTGCTGTGGAACATCCAGGTGTTTTTTTTTTTTGGCAAACTTGAGACATGCTGCAATTTTTTTGGTTTGTTTTTGGACAGCAGTGGTTTTCTTCATGGTGTCCTTCCATTAACACAATTCTCGTTCAGTGTTTTTCTGATAGTGGACACATGAACAAAGACTTTCTCGGTTTGTAGAGTTTTCTGCGTCTTTTGCTGTTACCTTTAGGTTCTTTTTCATCTCTTTCAATATTGCCCATGGTGATCCTTGCATGGATCTATCTTCCATTTTGTAGACAGTTTGCCTTATTATGGGCTGATCATGGTCTTTAAAAATGTTTTGTACCCTTTTACAGCATTGTGCATCTCTATAATGTCTTCTAAGGTCCTATGAAAGTTGATGGGATAGAGGCATTAATCAGTTGCTCTTTAGAAGAATAGATTTGTCAGTAACCAGACTTTGTGTCTTTATTTAAAGGGCAAAGTACATGTACAACCTACTCTTCCAACCTCATCTCCTTAATTTAAGCACATGGCTCCAGCTAGTTTTTGGAGATTTTAGCAGAGTTTCACTTATTTTTTCCAGCCTGGATATGAATGATTACTAACTATGCTGGATAAAGACCTGAAAACTACTACTGAACACCCCCTCAAAAATGGACCCAATGGGACCCCATACCCCACACCGAGAAGGTGGGAAATTGGAGGGGATCGCAGGGTTAATGATGTTATCTGAAGATATAATTCTCTCATTGCATCATGCAGTTTCCTGACTGCCAATCAGTCCACCATCACCCTAAACAATATGAGAAGTGATTGCAACCTAACATTTTTTGTTTGTATTTTCAAACAAAGGCTGTTATGTAGGCTATTTTTTGTAGGCTTGTAGGCTATTTTTATAGGTTACTGTTTTTTGCCTGTACATTAGTTATATATACTAAGTGCAAGACAAAAAAGAGCATTTACACTGTCTGAAATAATTATTAATAAGTGGACATGCTCCTAATAACGACAACGCCAGCACTCCATGTCATTAAAGTTTCTGCCTTGAAAAGGGTTTCTAATGGTTCCAAACACATGTAGTTTTCTAGAATAAAGTCTAACTACACTGCACATTGTTTAGTTGTGCAAAAATAAAATGCAGCAAACAAAAACTTGATGAATTCTTATTGTATGCAAGGCTATTTTGGTGTCAAGATGCAGGGCCACATATTTGTTTTGAAATAAAAATGAATTTATTATTATTTTTTAATTCATTAATTTATTTTTGAGCTCTTTGTTCTCCATACATTCATGCTCAACCCTTGACAGGTGAAGTGTAAACTCTAGACACTGTTGTGTGAGAAAAGTCTGAAATAATCAATCCAGCCCTTCTGGCACATACAAACATGCCACAGTCAGTCACTCAACCCCCACTACAATGTTTAATATGAACATTGACTGTTAGTTTGACTGGATAATTGCATGAATGAGCAGGTGTACAGATGTTCCTAATAATTGTTGCATTTTGTAACTCTAAAGTTAAAACACAAGGTGTTCAAAAACTTTTAGTAGTATATCTAGTGTCACAAGAATGCAGACTGAAAAAATAAGCCTGCACCAAAACTCAGTGTGCAGCTGATTTAATTTGTGCCATTCTGTCTTTATTCTGCAAAGAACTTTTGCTTATTGTCTTGTTTGTACTGTTGAATCGCTGTACTTTCTGATGAGTCTCTTTAACCCTGGGTTTGTTTTTAAAATGCTGTATCATTGTGGATTTTGAACACATTTGCTGCATTGGTGTGTGTGTGTGTGGATATACAGTAAATATATGAGGATTGTTTGGGCCAAAATGACATGTATTCCAGATATATTCTGGATATAATTAAATATGGCTAAATATTTATATATATATATATATATATATATATATATACACACATATATATATATATATACACACTCACACATTATATTCACATAC